>JANJXV010001290.1:0-154593 GCA_024803745.1 Megascapheus bottae
CTTCACACACCTCCATTCCATGACTTCACGCATCTCCATTTTATGAGTTCGCACACCTCCATTTTGACTTCACACACCTACATTCTATGACTTCACACACCTTCATTCTACTTCAGAAACATCCATTCTATGACTTCACACACCTCCATTCTATGACTTTACAAACCTCCATTCTGTGACTTCACACACCTCCATTCTGAGTTCACACACCTCAATTCTGTGACTTCACACACCTCAATTCTGGCTTCACACACCTCCATTCTATGACTTCAAACAATTCCTTTCTATGACTTCACACACCTCCATTCTTTGACTTCACACACCTCCATTGTGATTTCACACACCTCCATTCTGTGACTTCACACACCTCCATTATGACTTCACATAGCTCCATTCTATGACTTCACACATCTCCATTCTGTGCCTTCACACACCTCCATTCTATGACTTAACACACCTTCATTCTTACTTCACAAACATCCATTCTATGATCACACACCTCCATTCTATGACTTCACACACCTCCATTCTATAACTTCACACATCTCCATGATGTGACTTCACACGCCTCGATTCTGTGACTTCACACACCTCCAATATGACTTCACACACCTCCATTCTATGACTTCACACACCTCCATTCTATGACTTCACACCTCCATTCTGTGATTTCACACACCTCCATTCTGAGTTCACACACCTCCATTCTGTGACTTCACACACCTCCAATCTGACTTCACACTGCTCCATTCTATGACTTCACACACCTCCATACTGTGACTTCACACACCTCCATTCTATGATTTCACACACCTCCCTTTGACTTCACAAACCTCCATTATATGACTTCACACAACTCCATTCTGACTTCACACACCTCCATTCCATGACTTCACACACTTCCATTCCCTGACTTCACACACCTCCATTCGATGACTTCACACACCTCCATTCTATGATTTCACACACCTCCCTTGTGACTTCACACACCTCTATTCTATGACTTCACACAACTGCGTTCTGACTTCACACACCTCCATTCTGTGACTTCACACACCTCCTTTCCATGACTTCACACACCTCCATTCTGTGATTTCACACACCTCCATTCTGTGACCTCACACACCTTTATTGTTTGACTTCACACAATGCATTCTGTGACTTCACACACCTTTATTCCATGACTTCAGACACCTCCATTCTATGAGTTCTCAGACCTCCATTCTATGAGTTCACACACCTCCATTTTGACTTCATACACCTCCATTCTATGACTTCCCACACATTCATTCTTATTCAGAAACATCCATTCTATGACTTCACACACCTCCATTCTATGACTTCACACACCTCCATTCTGTGACTTCACACACCTCCATTCCATGACTTCACACACCTCCATTCTTTGACTTCACACACCTCCATTCTATGAGTTCACACACCTCCATTTGTGACTCTACACACCACATTTTTGACTTCACACACCTCCATTCTGTGATTTCACAAACCTCCATTCTTTGACTTCACACACCTCCATTGCATGACTTCACCCACCTCCATTCTATGAGTTCACAAACCTCCATTCTATGAGTTCACACACATCCATTTTGACTTCACACACCTCCAATCTGTGACTTCACACACCTCCATTCTGTGACTTCACACACCTCCATTCTATGACTTCACACACCTACATTCTGTGAATTCACACACCTCCATTCTGTTACTTCACACACCTCCATTTTGACTTCACACACTTCCATTCTTTGAATTCACACACCTCCATTCTGTGACTTCACCCACATTAACATTGTTTGACTTCACACACCTCTATTTTTGGACTTCACACACCTCCATTCCATGACTTCACACATCTCCATTTTATGAGTTCGCACACCTCCATTTTGTCTTCACACTCCTCCATTCTATGACTTCACACGCCTTCATTCTACTTCAGAAACATCCGTTCTATGACTTCACACACCTCCATTCTATGATTTCACAAACCTCCATTCTGTGACTTCACACACCTCCATTCTGAGTTCACAAACCTCAATTCTGTGAATTCACACACCTCAATTCTGGCTTCACACACCTCCATTCTATGACTTCACACACTTCCATTCTATGACTTCACACACCTCCATTCTTTAACTTCACACACCTCCATTGTGAGTTCACACACCTCCATTCTGTGACTTCACACACCTGCATTCTTTGATTTCACACACCTCCATTCTATGACTTCACACACCTCCATTCTATGAATTCACACATCTCCTTCTGTGACTTCACACAACTCCATTCTATGACTTCCCACACCTCCATTCTGGGACTTTACACACCTCCATTCTGAGTTCACACACCTCCGTTCTGTGAATTAACACACCTTCATTCCGTGACTTCACACACCTTCCTTCTATGATTTCACACACCTCCATTCTATGACTTCACACACCTCCATTCTATGACTTCACACACCTCCATTCTATGACTTCACACACCTCCATTCTGTGACTTCACACACCTCCATTCTATGAGTTCACACACCTGCATTGTGACTTCACACACCTCCATTCTATGACTTCACGCACCTCCATTCTGACTTCACACACCTCCATTCTGACTTCACAAACATCAGTTCTGTGACTTCACACACCTCCATTCTTTGACTTCACACAACTCCATTGTGAGTTAACACACCTCCATTCTGACTTCACAAACATCAATTCTGTGACTTCACACACATCCATTCTACGACTTCACACACCTCCATTCTATGACTTCACAAACTTCCATTCTGACTTCACACACCTCCATTGTGACTTCACAAATATCAATTCTGTGACTTCACACAACTCCATTCTATGACTTCACACACCTCCATTCTATGACTTCACAGACCTCCATTCTATGACTTCACAAACTTCCATTCTTTGACTTCACACACCTCCATTCTTTGACTTCACACATCTCCATTGTGAGTTCACACACCTTCATTCTATGACTTCACACACCTCCATTCTGACTACACAGCTCCATTCTATGACTTCACACACCTCCATTCTGTGCCTTCACACATCTCCATTCTAGGACTTAACACACCTTCATTCTTACTTCACAAACATCCATTCTATGACTTCACACACCTCCATTCTATGACTTCACACACCTCCATTCTATGACTTCACACACCTCCATTCTGTGACTTCACACATCTCAATTCTGTGACTTCACACACCTACATTATGACCTCACACACCTCCATTCTATGACTTTACACACCTCCATTCTATGACTTCACACACCTCCATTCTGAGTTCACAAACCTCCATTCTGTGACTGAACGCACCTCCATTCTGTGACTTCACACACCTCCGTTCTGACTTCACACACCTCCATTCTATGACTTCACACACCTCCATTCTGTGACTTCACACACCTCAATTCTGTGACTTCACACACCTCCATTATGACTTCACACACCTCCATTCTATGACTTCACACACCTCCATTCTATGACTACACACACCTAGATTCTGTGACTTCACACACCTCCGTTCTGAGTTCACACACCTCAATTCTTGACTTCACACACCTCCATTCTGACTTCACCCAGCTCCATTCAATGACTTCGAACACCTCCAATCTGACTTCACACAGCTCCACTCTATGCTTTCCCACACCTCCATTCTATGATTTCACACACCTCCATTCTATGATTTCACACACCTCCATTCTGTGATTTCACACACCTCCATTCTGAGTTCAAACAGCTCCGTTCTGTGACTTAACACACCTCCATTCTGTGACTTCACACACCACCATTCTGAGTTCACACACGTCCATTCTGTGACTTCACACACCTCCATTCTGACTTCAAACAGCTCCATTCTATGACTTCACACATCTCCATTCTGTGCCTTCACACACCTCCATTCTATGACTTAACACATCTTCATTCTTACTTCACAAACATCCATTCTATGACTTCACACACCTCCATTCTATGACTTCACACACCTCCATTCTATGACTTCACAAACCTCCATTCTATGACTTCACACACCTCCATTCTGACTTCACACACCTCCATTCTAACTTCACACACCTCCATTCTGACTTCACAAACATCAATTCTGTGACTTCACACACCTCCATTCTTTGACTTCACACACTTCCATTGTGAGTTCACACACCTCCATTCTGAATTCACAAACATCAATTCTGTGACTTCACACACCTCCATTCTATGACTTCACACACCTCCATTATATGACTTCACACACCTCCATTCTATGACTTCACAAACCTCCATTCTAACTTCACACACCTCCATTCTGACTTCACAAACATCAATTCTGTGACTTCACACACCTCCGTTCTATGACTTCAGACGCCTCCATTCTATGACTTCACACACCTCCATTCTGTGACTTCACACACTTCCATTCTTTGACTACACACACCTCCATTTTTTGACTTCACACATCTCCATTGTTAGTTCACACACCTCCATTCTATGACTTCACACACCTCCATTCTGATTTCACAAACATCAATTCTGGCTTCACACACCTCCATTCTATGACTTCACACACTTCCATTCTATGACTTCACACACCTCCATTCTTTGACTTCACACACCTCCATTGAGAGTTCACACACCTCCATTCTGTGACTTCACACACCTGCATTCTTTGATTTCACACACCTCCATTCTATGACTTCACACACCTCCATTCTATGAATTCACACATCTCCATTCTGTGACTTCACACAACTCCATTCTATGACTTCCCACACCTCCATTCTGGGACTTCACACACCTCCATTCTGAGTTCACACACCTCCGTTCTGTGAATTAACACACCTTCATTCCGTGACTTCACACACCTTCCTTCTATGATTTCACACACCTCCATTCTATGACTTCACACACCTCCATTCTATGACTTCACACACCTATATTCTTTGACTTCGCACACCTCCATTCTTTGACTTCACACACCTCCATTTTGAGTTCACACACATACATTCTGTGACTTCACACACCTCCATTTGTGACGTTACACACCACCATTTTGACTTCACACACCTCCATTCTGTGACTTCACACACCTCCATTCTGTGACTTCTCACACCTCCATTCCATGACTTCACACACCTCTACTCTATCAGTTCACACACATCCATTCTATGAGTTCACACACCACCATTTTGACTTCATACACCTCCATTCTATGACTTCTCACACCTACATTCTTACTTCAGGAACATCCATTTTATGAATTCACCCACCTCCATTCTATGACTTCACAAACCTCCATTCTATGACTTCACACACCTCCATTCTATGACTTCACACACCTCCATTCTATGAGTTCACACACCTCCATTCTGTGACTTCACACACCTCCATTCTATGAGTTCACACACCTGCATTGTGACTTCACACACCTCCATTCTATGACTTCACGCACCTCCATTCTGACTTCACACACCTCCATTCTGACTTCACAAACATCAGTTCTGTGACTTCACACACCTCCATTCTTTGACTTCACACAACTCCATTGTGAGTTAACACACCTCCATTCTGACTTCACAAACATCAATTCTGTGACTTCACACACATCCATTCTACGACTTCACACACCTCCATTCTATGACTTCACAAGCTTCCATTCTGACTTCACACACGTCCATTCTGACTTCACAAACATCAATTCTGTGACTTCACACAACTCCATTCTCTGACTTCACACACCTCCATTCTATGACTTCACACACCTCCATTCTATGACTTCACAAACTTCCATTCTTTGACTTCACACACCTCCATTCTTTGACTTCACACATCTCCATTGTGAGTTCACACACCTTCATTCTATGACTTCACACACCTCCATTCTGACTACACAGCTCCATTCTATGACTTCACACACCTCCATTCTGTGCCTTCACACATCTCCATTCTAGGACTTAACACACCTTCATTCTTACTTCACAAACATCCATTCTATGACTTCACACACCTCCATTCTATGACTTCACACACCTCCATTCTATGACTTCACAAACCTCCATTCTGTGACTTCACACATCTCAATTCTGTGACTTCACACACCTACATTATGACCTCACACACCTCCATTCTATGACTTTACACACCTCCATTCTATGACTTCACACACCTCCATTCTGAGTTCACAAACCTCCATTCTGTGACTTAACGCTCCTCCATTCTGTGACTTCACACACCTCCGTTCTGACTTCACACACCTCCATTCTATGACTTCACACACCTCCATTCTATGACTTCACACACCTAGATTCTGTGACTTCACACACCACCGTTCTGAGTTCACACACCTCAAATCTGTGACTTCACACACCTCCATTCTGACTTCACCCAGCTCCATTCAATGACTTCGCACACCTCCAATCTGACTTCACACAGCTCCACTCTATGCTTTCCCACACCTCCATTCTATGATTTCACACACCTCCATTCTATGACTTCACACACCTCCATTCTGTGATTTCACACACCTCCATTCTGAGTTCAAACACCTCCGTTCTGTGACTTAAAACACCTCCATTCTGTGACTTCACACACCACCATTCTGAGTTCACACACCTCAATTCTGTGACTTCACACACCTCCCTTATGACTTCACACACCTCCATTTTATGACTTCACACACCTCCATTCTATGACTTCACACACCTAGATTCTGTGACTTCACACACCTCCGTTCTGAGTTCACACACCTCAATTCTCTGACTTCACACACCTCCATTCTGACTTCACCCAGCTCCATTCAATGACTTCGCACACCTCCAATCTGACTTCACACAGCTCCCCTCTATGCTTTCCCACACCTCCATTCTATGATTTCACACACCTCCATTCTATGACTTCACACACCTCCATTCTGTGATTTCACACACCTCCATTCTGAGTTCAAACACCTCCGTTCTGTGACTTAACACACCTCCATTCTGTGACTTCACACACCACCATTCTGAGTTCACACACCTCCATTCTGTGACTTCACACACCTCCATTCTGACGTCAAACAGCTCCATTCTATGACTTCACACACCTCCATTCTGTGACTTCACACACCTGCATTCTATGACTTAACACACCTTCATTCTTACTTCACAAACATCCATTCTATGACTTCACACACCTCCATTCTATGACTTCACACACCTCCATTCTATGACTTCACAAACCTCCATTCTATGACTTCACACACCTCAATTCTGTGACTTCACACACCTCCATTATGAATTCACACACATCCATTCTATGACTTCACACACCTCCATTCTATGACTTCACACACCTTCATTCTGTGACTTCACACACCTCCATTCTGAGTTCACACACCTCCATTCTGTGACTTCACACAACTCTATTCTGACTTCACACAGCTCCATTCTATGGCTTCACACACCTCCATTCTGTGACTTCACACACCTCCATTCTATGACTTCACATACCTCCATTGTGACTTCACCCAGCTCCATTCTATGAGTTCACACACCTCCATTCTGACTTCACACACCTCCATTCTATGACTTCACACACCTCCATTCTGACTTCACACACCTCCGTTCTATGACTTCACACAACACCATTCTGACTTCAGACACCTCCATTCTATGAGGTCACACACGTGCATTGTGACATCACACACCTCCATTCTATGACTTCACACACCTCCATTCTAACTTCACACACCTCCATTCTGACTTCACAAACATCAATTCTGTGACTTCACACACCTCCATTCTTTGACTTCACACACCTCCATTGTGAGTTCACACACCTCCATTCTGAATTCACAAACATCAATTCTATGACTTCACACACCTCCATTCTATGACTTCACACACCTCCATTCTATGACTTCACACACCTCCATTCTATGACTTCACAAACCTCCATTCTGACTTCACACACCTCCATTCTGACTTCACAAACATCAATTCTGTGACTTCACAGACCTCCATTCTATGACTTCATACGCCTCCATTCTATGACTTCACACACCTCCATTCTGTGACTTCACACACTTCCATTCTTTGACTTCACACACCTCCATTTTTTGACTTCACACATCTCCATTGTTAGTTCACACACCTCCATTCTATGACTTCACACACCTCCATTCTGACTTCACAAAGCTCCATTCTATGACTTCACACACCTCCATTCTGTGCCATCACACATTTCCATTTTATGACTTAACACACCTTCATTCTTACTTCACAAACATTCATTCTATGACTTCACACACCTCAATTCTATGACTTCACACACCTCCAATCTATGACTTTACACACCTCCATTCTGTGACTTCACACACCACAATTCTGTGATTTCACACACCTACATTATGACTTCACACACCTCCATTCTATGACTTCACACACCTCCATTCTGACTTCACACACCTCCATTCTATGACTTCCACACCTCCATTCTGCGACTTCACACACCACTATTCTATGACTTCACATACCTCCATTGTGACTTCACACACCTCCATTCTATGAGTTCACACACCTCCATTCTGACTTCACACACCTCCATTCTATGACTTCACACAACTCCATTCTGACTTCACACACCTCCATTCTGTGACTTCACACACCTCCATTCTGTGATTTCGCACACCTACATTGTTTGATTCACACACCTCCATTCTTTGACTACACACACCTCCATTCCATGACTTCACACACCTCTGCTCTATCAGTTCACACACATCCATTCTATGAGTTCTCACACCACCATTTTGACTTCATACACCTCCATTCTATGACTTCACACACCTACATTCTTACTTCAGGAACATCCATTTTATGAATTCACCCACCTCCATTCTATGACTTCACAAACCTCCATTCTATGACTTCACACACCTCCATTCTATGACTTCACACACCTCCATTCTGTGACTTCACACACCTCCGTTCTGACTTCACACACCTCCATTCTATGACTTCACACACCTCCATTCTGTGACTTCACACACCTCAATTCTGTGACTTCACACACCTCCCTTATGACTTCACACACCTCCATTTTATGACTTCACACACCTCCATTCTATGACTTCACACACCTAGATTCTGTGACTTCACACACCACCGTTCTGAGTTCACACACCTCAAATCTGTGACTTCACACACCTCCATTCTGACTTCACCCAGCTCCATTCAATGACTTCGCACACCTCCAATCTGACTTCACACAGCTCCACTCTATGCTTTCCCACACCTCCATTCTATGATTTCACACACCTCCATTCTATGACTTCACACACCTCCATTCTGTGATTTCACACACCTCCATTCTGAGTTCAAACACCTCCGTTCTGTGACTTAACACACCTCCATTCTGTGACTTCACACACCACCATTCTGAGTTCACACACCTCAATTCTGTGACTTCACACACCTCCCTTATGACTTCACACACCTCCATTTTATGACTTCACACACCTCCATTCTATGACTTCACACACCTAGATTCTGTGACTTCACACACCTCCGTTCTGAGTTCACACACCTCAATTCTCTGACTTCACACACCTCCATTCTGACTTCACCCAGCTCCATTCAATGACTTCGCACACCTCCAATCTGACTTCACACAGCTCCCCTCTATGCTTTCCCACACCTCCATTCTATGATTTCACACACCTCCATTCTATGACTTCACACACCTCCATTCTGTGATTTCACACACCTCCATTCTGAGTTCAAACACCTCCGTTCTGTGACTTAACACACCTCCATTCTGTGACTTCACACACCACCATTCTGAGTTCACACACCTCCATTCTGTGACTTCACACACCTCCATTCTGACGTCAAACAGCTCCATTCTATGACTTCACACACCTCCATTCTGTGACTTCACACACCTGCATTCTATGACTTAACACACCTTCATTCTTACTTCACAAACATCCATTCTATGACTTCACACACCTCCATTCTATGACTTCACACACCTCCATTCTATGACTTCACAAACCTCCATTCTATGACTTCACACACCTCAATTCTGTGACTTCACACACCTCCATTATGAATTCACACACATCCATTCTATGACTTCACACACCTCCATTCTATGACTTCACACACCTTCATTCTGTGACTTCACACACCTCCATTCTGAGTTCACACACCTCCAATCTGTGACTTCACACAACTCTATTCTGACTTCACACAGCTCCATTCTATGGCTTCACACACCTCCATTCTGTGACTTCACACACCTCCATTCTATGACTTCACATACCTCCATTGTGACTTCACCCAGCTCCATTCTATGAGTTCACACACCTCCATTCTGACTTCACACACCTCCATTCTATGACTTCACACACCTCCATTCTGACTTCACACACCTCCGTTCTATGACTTCACACAACACCATTCTGACTTCAGACACCTCCATTCTATGAGGTCACACACGTGCATTGTGACATCACACACCTCCATTCTATGACTTCACACACCTCCATTCTAACTTCACACACCTCCATTCTGACTTCACAAACATCAATTCTGTGACTTCACACACCTCCATTCTTTGACTTCACACACCTCCATTGTGAGTTCACACACCTCCATTCTGAATTCACAAACATCAATTCTATGACTTCACACACCTCCATTCTATGACTTCACACACCTCCATTCTATGACTTCACACACCTCCATTCTATGACTTCACAAACCTCCATTCTGACTTCACACACCTCCATTCTGACTTCACAAACATCAATTCTGTGACTTCACAGACCTCCATTCTATGACTTCATACGCCTCCATTCTATGACTTCACACACCTCCATTCTGTGACTTCACACACTTCCATTCTTTGACTTCACACACCTCCATTTTTTGACTTCACACATCTCCATTGTTAGTTCACACACCTCCATTCTATGACTTCACACACCTCCATTCTGACTTCACAAAGCTCCATTCTATGACTTCACACACCTCCATTCTGTGCCATCACACATTTCCATTTTATGACTTAACACACCTTCATTCTTACTTCACAAACATTCATTCTATGACTTCACACACCTCAATTCTATGACTTCACACACCTCCAATCTATGACTTTACACACCTCCATTCTGTGACTTCACACACCACAATTCTGTGATTTCACACACCTACATTATGACTTCACACACCTCCATTCTATGACTTCACACACCTCCATTCTGACTTCACACACCTCCATTCTATGACTTCCACACCTCCATTCTGCGACTTCACACACCACTATTCTATGACTTCACATACCTCCATTGTGACTTCACACACCTCCATTCTATGAGTTCACACACCTCCATTCTGACTTCACACACCTCCATTCTATGACTTCACACAACTCCATTCTGACTTCACACACCTCCATTCTGTGACTTCACACACCTCCATTCTGTGATTTCGCACACCTACATTGTTTGATTCACACACCTCCATTCTTTGACTACACACACCTCCATTCCATGACTTCACACACCTCTGCTCTATCAGTTCACACACATCCATTCTATGAGTTCTCACACCACCATTTTGACTTCATACACCTCCATTCTATGACTTCACACACCTACATTCTTACTTCAGGAACATCCATTTTATGAATTCACCCACCTCCATTCTATGACTTCACAAACCTCCATTCTATGACTTCACACACCTCCATTCTATGACTTCACACACCTCCATTCTATGACTTCACACACCTCCATTCTGTGAGTTCACACACCTCCATTCTATGAGTTCACACACCTGCATTGTGACTTCACACACCTCCATTCTATGACTTCACTCACCTCCATTCTGACTTCACAAACATCAATTCTGTGACTTCACACACCTCCATTCTTTGACTTCACACAACTCCATTGTGAGTACAGACACCTCCATTCTGACTTCACAAACATCAATTCTGTGACTTCACACACATTAATTCTACGACCTCACACACCTCCATTCTATGACTTCACAAACTTCCATTCTGACTTCACACACGTCCATTCTGACTTCACAAACATCAATTCTGTGACTTCGCACAACTCCATTCTCTGACTTCACACACCTCCATTCTATGACTTCACACACCTCCATTCTATGACTTCACAAACTTCCATTCTTTGACTTCACACACCTCCATTCTTTGACTTCACACATCTCCATTGTGAGTTCACACACCTTCATTCTATGAGTTCACACACCTCCATTCTGACTACACAGCTCCATTCTATGACTTCACACACCTCCATTCTGTGCCTTCACACATCTCCATTCTAGGACTTAACACACCTTCATTCTTACTTCACAAACATCCATTCTATGACTTCACACACCTCCATTCTATGACTTCACACACCTCCGTTCTATGACTTCACAAACCTCCATTCTGTGACTTCACACATCTCAATTCTGTGACTTCACACACCTACATTATGACCTCACACACCTCCATTCTATGACTTTACACACCTCCATTCTATGACTTCACACACCTCCATTCTGAGTTCACAAACCTCCATTCCGTGACTTAACGCTCCTCCATTCTGTGACTTCACACACCTCCGTTCTGACTTCACACACCTCCATTCTATGACTTCACACACCTCCATTCTGTGACTTCACACACCTCAATTCTGTGACTTCACACACCTCGCTTATGACTTCACACACCTCCATTTTATGACTTCACACACCTCCATTCTATGACTTCACACACCTAGATTCTGTGACTTCACACACCTCCGTTCTGAGTTCACACACCTCAAATCTGTGACTTCACACACCTCCATTCTGACTTCACCCAGCTCCATTCAATGACTTCGCACACCTCCAATCTGACTTCACACAGCTCCACTCTATGCTTTCCCACACCTCCATTCTATGATTTCACACACCTCCATTCTATGACTTCACACACCTCCATTCTGTGATTTTACACACCTCCATTCTGAGTTCAAACACCTCCGTTCTGTGACTTAACACACCTCCATTCTGTGACTTCACACACCTCCATTCTGAGTTCACACACCTCAATTCTGTGACTTCACACACCTCCCTTATGACTTCACACACCTCCATTTTATGACTTCACACACCTCCATTCTATGACTTCACACACCTAGATTCTGTGACTTCACACACCTCCGTTCTGAGTTCACACACCTCAATTCTGTGACTTCACACACCTCCATTCTGACTTCACCCAGCTCCATTCAATGACTTCGCACACCTCCAATCTGACTTCACACAGCTCCACTCTATGCTTTCCCACACTTCCATTCTACGATTTCACACACCTCCATTCTATGACTTCACACACCTCCATTCTGTGATTTCACACACCTCCATTCTGAGTTCAAACACCTCCGTTCTGTGACTTAACACACCTCCATTCTGTGACTTCACACACCACCATTCTGAGTTCACACACCTCCATTCTGTGACTTCACACACCTCCATTCTGACGTCAAACAGCTCCATTCTATGACTTCACACACCTCCATTTTGTGACTTCACACACCTCCATTCTATGACTTAACACACCTTCATTCTTACTTCACAAACATCCATTCTATGACTTCACACACCTCCAATCTATGACTTCACACACCTCCATTCTATGACTTCACAAACCTCCATTCTATGACTTCACACACCTCAATTCTGTGACTTCACACACCTCAATTATGAATTCACACACATCCATTCTATGACTTCACACACCTCCATTCTATGACTTCACACACCTTCATTCTGTGACTTCACACACCTCCATTCTGAGTTCACACAGCTCCATTCTATGACTTCACACACCTCCATTCTGTGACTTCACACACCTCCATTCTATGACTTCACATACCTCCATTGTGACTTCACCCAGCTCCATTCTATGAGTTCACACACCTCCATTCTGACTTCACACACCTCCATTCTATGACTTCACACACCTCCATTCTGACTTCACACACCTCCGTTCTATGACTTCACACAACTCCATTCTGACTTCAGACACCTTCATTCTATGAGGTCACACACGTGCATTTTGACATCACACACCTCCATTCTATGACTTCACACACCTCCATTCTAACTTCACACACCTCCATTCTGACTTCACAAACATCAATTCTGTGACTTCACACACCTCCATTCTTTGACTTCACACACCTCCATTGTGAGTTCACACACCTCCATTCTGAATTCACAAACATCAATTCTGTGACTTCACACACCTCCATTCTATGACTTCACACACCTCCATTCTATGACTTCACACACCTCCATTCTATGACTTCACAAACCTCCATTCTGACTTCACACACCTCCATTCTGACTTCACAAACATCAATTCTGTGACTTCACACACCTCCATTCTATGACTTCATACGCCTCCATTCTATGACTTCACACACCTCCATTCTGTGACTTCACACACTTCCATTCTTTGACTTCACACACCTCCATTTTTTGACTTCACACATCTCCATTGTTAGTTCACACACCTCCATTCTATGACTTCACACACCTCCATTCTGACTTCACAAAGCTCCATTCTATGACTTCACACACCTCCATTCTGTGCCATCACACATTTCCATTTTATGACTTAACACACCTTCATTCTTACTTCACAAACATTCATTCTATGACTTCACACACCTCAATTCTATGACTTCACACACCTCCAATCTATGACTTTACACACCTCCATTCTGTGACTTCACACACCACAATTCTGTGATTTCACACACCTACATTATGACTTCACACACCTCCATTCTATGACTTCACACACCTCCATTCTGACTTCACACACCTCCATTCTATGACTTCCACACCTCCATTCTGCGACTTCACACACCACTATTCTATGACTTCACATACCTCCATTGTGACTTCACACACCTCCATTCTATGAGTTCACACACCTCCATTCTGACTTCACACACCTCCATTCTATGACTTCACACAACTCCATTCTGACTTCACACACCTCCATTCTGTGACTTCACACACCTCCATTCTGTGACTTCGCACACCTACATTGTTTGATTCACACACCTCCATTCTTTGACTTCACACACCTCCATTCCATGACTTCACACACCTCTGCTCTATCAGTTCACACACATCCATTCTATGAGTTCTCACACCACCATTTTGACTTCATACACCTCCATTCTATGACTTCACACACCTACATTCTTACTTCAGGAACATCCATTTTATGAATTCACCCACCTCCATTCTATGACTTCACAAACCTCCATTCTATGACTTCACACACCTCCATTCTATGACTTCACACACCTCCATTCTATGACTTCACACACCTCCATTCTGTGAGTTCACACACCTCCATTCTATGAGTTCACACACCTGCATTGTGACTTCACACACCTCCATTCTATGACTTCACTCACCTCCATTCTGACTTCACAAACATCAATTCTGTGACTTCACACACATTAATTCTACGACTTCACACACCTCCATTCTATGACTTCACAAACTTCCATTCTGACTTCACACACGTCCATTCTGACTTCACAAACATCAATTCTGTGACTTCACACAACTCCATTCTCTGACTTCACACACCTCCATTCTATGACTTCACACACCTCCATTCTATGACTTCACAAACTTCCATTCTTTGACTTCACACACCTCCATTCTTTGACTTCACACATCTCCATTGTGAGTTCACACACCTTCATTCTATGAGTTCACACACCTCCATTCTGACTACACAGCTCCATTCTATGACTTCACACACCTCCATTCTGTGCCTTCACACATCTCCATTCTAGGACTTAACACACCTTCATTCTTACTTCACAAACATCCATTCTATGACTTCACACACCTCCATTCTATGACTTCACACACCTCCATTCTATGACTTCACAAACCTCCATTCTGTGACTTCACACATCTCAATTCTGTGACTTCACACACCTACATTATGACCTCACACACCTCCATTCTATGACTTTACACACCTCCATTCTATGACTTCACACACCTCCATTCTGAGTTCACAAACCTCCATTCCGTGACTTAACGCTCCTCCATTCTGTGACTTCACACACCTCCGTTCTGACTTCACACACCTCCATTCTATGACTTCACACACCTCCATTCTGTGACTTCACACACCTCAATTCTGTGACTTCACACACCTCGCTTATGACTTCACACACCTCCATTTTATGACTTCACACACCTCCATTCTATGACTTCACACACCTAGATTCTGTGACTTCACACACCTCCGTTCTGAGTTCACACACCTCAAATCTGTGACTTCACACACCTCCATTCTGACTTCACCCAGCTCCATTCAATGACTTCGCACACCTCCAATCTGACTTCACACAGCTCCACTCTATGCTTTCCCACACCTCCATTCTATGATTTCACACACCTCCATTCTATGACTTCACACACCTCCATTCTGTGATTTTACACACCTCCATTCTGAGTTCAAACACCTCCGTTCTGTGACTTAACACACCTCCATTCTGTGACTTCACACACCTCCATTCTGAGTTCACACACCTCAATTCTGTGACTTCACACACCTCCCTTATGACTTCACACACCTCCATTTTATGACTTCACACACCTCCATTCTATGACTTCACACACCTAGATTCTGTGACTTCACACACCTCCGTTCTGAGTTCACACACCTCCATTCTATGACTTCACACACCTCCATTCTGTGACTTCACACACCTCAATTCTGTGACTTCACACACATCCCTTATGACTTCACACACCTCCATTTTATGACTTCACACACCTCCATTCTGACTTCACCCAGCTCCATTCAATGACTTCGCACACCTCCAATCTGACTTCACACAGCTCCACTCTATGCTTTCCCACACCTCCATTCTTTGATTTCACACACCTCCATTCTATGACTTCACACACCTCCATTCTGTGATTTCACACACCTCCATTCTGAGTTCAAACACCTCCGTTCTGTGACTTAACACACCTCCATTCTGTGACTTCACACACCACCATTCTGAGTTCACATACCTCCATTCTGTGACTTTACACACCTCCATTCTGACGACAAACAGCTCCATTCTATGACTTCACACACCTCCATTCTGTGACTTCACACAGCTCCATTCTATGACTTAACACACCTTCATTCTTACTTCACAAACATCCATTCTATGACTTCACACACCTCCATTCTATGACTTCACACACCTCCATTCTATGACTTCACAAACCTCCATTCTATGACTTCACACACCTCAATTCTGTGACTCCACACACCTCCATTATGAATTCACACACATCCATTCTATGACTTCACACATCTCCATTCTATGACTTCACACACCTTCATTCTGTGACTTCACACACCTCCATTCTGAGTTCACACACCTCCATTCTGTGACTTCACACAACTCTATTCTGACTTCACACAGCTCCATTCTATGACTTCACACACCTCCATTCTGTGACTTCACACACCTCCGTTCTATGACTTCACACAACTCCATTCTGACTTCAGACACCTCCATTCTATGAGGTCACACACGTGCATTGTGACATCACACACCTCCATTCTATGACTTCACACACCTCCATTCTAACTTCACACACCTCCATTCTGACTTCACAAACATCAATTCTGTGACTTCACACACCTCCATTCTTTGACTTCACACACCTCCATTGTGAGTTCACACACCTCCATTCTGAATTCACAAACATCAATTCTGTGACTTCACACACCTCCATTCTATGACTTTACACACCTCCATTCTATGACTTCACACACCTCCATTCTATGACTTCACAAACCTCCATTCTGACTTCACACACCTCCATTCTGACTTCACAAACATCAATTCTGTGACTTCACACACCTCCATTCTATGACTTCACACACCTCCATTCTATGACTTCACACACCTCCATTCTATGACTTCACAAACCTCCATTCTGACTTCACACACCTCCATTCTGACTTCACAAACATTAATTCTGTGACTTCACACACCTCCATTCTTTGACTTCACACAACTCCATTATGAGTTCACACACCTCCATTCTGACTTCACAAACATCAATTCTGTGACTTCACACACATCCATTCTACGACTTCACACACCTCCATTCTAGGACTTCACAAACTTCCATTCTGACTTCACACACCTCCATTCTGACTTCACAAACATCAATTCTGTGACTTCACACAACTCCATTCTCTGACTTCACACCTCCATTCTATGACTTCACAGACCTCCATTCTATGACTTCACAAACTTCCATTCTTTGACTTCACACACCTCCATTCTTTGACTTCACATATCTCCATTGTGAGTTCACACACCTTCATTCTATGACTTCACACACCTCCATTCTGACTACACAGCTCCATTCTATGACTTCACACACCTCCATTCTGTGCCTTCACACATCTCCATTCTAGGACTTAGCACACCTTCATTCTTACTTCACAAACATCCATTCTATGACTTGACACACCTCCATTCTATGACTTCACACACCTCCATTCTATGACTTCACACACCTCCATTCTGTGACTTCACACATCTCAATTCTGTGACTTCACACACCTACACTATGACCTCTCACACCTCCATTCTATGACTTTACACACCTCCATTCTATGACTTCACACACCTCCATTCTGAGTTCACAAACCTCCATTCTGTGACTGAACGCACCTCCATTCTGTGACTTCACACCCCTCATTCTGTGACTTCACACAAATCAATTCTGTGACTTCACACACCTCCATTATGACTTCACACACCTCCATTCTATGACTTCACACACCTCCATTCTATGACTTCACACACCTAGATTCTGTGACTTCACACACCTCCGTTCTGAGTTCACACACCTCAATTCTGTGACTTCACACACCTCCATTCTGACTTCACCCAGCTCCATTCAATGACTTCGCACACCTCCAATCTGACTTCACACAGCTCCACTCTATGCTTTCCCACACCTCCATTCTATGATTTCACACACCTCCATTCAATGATTTCACACACCTCCATTCTGTGATTTCACACACCTCCATTCTGAGTTCAAACAGCTCCGTTCTGTGACTTAACACACCTCCATTCTGTGACTTCACACACCACCATTCTGAGTTCACACACCTCCATTCTGTGACTTCACACACCTCCATTCTGACTTCAAACAGTTCCATTCTATGACTTCACACACCTCCATTCTGTGCCTTCACACACCTCCATTCTATGACTTAACACACCTTCATTCTTACTTCACAAACATCAATTCTATGACTTCACACACCTCCATTCTATGACTTCACAAAACTCCATTCTATGACTTCACAAACCTCCATTCTATGACTTCACACACCTCCATTCTGACTTCACACACCTCCATTCTAACTTCACACACCTCCATTCTGACTTCACAAACATCAATTCTGTGACTTCACACACCTCCATTCTTTGACTTCACACACCTCCATTGTGAGTTCACACACCTCCATTCTGAATTCACAAACATCAATTCTGTGACTTCACACACCTCCATTCTATGACTTCACACACCTCCATTATATGACTTCACACTCCTCCATTCTATGACTTCACAAACCTCCATTCTGACTTCACACACCTCCATTCTGACTTCGCAAACATCAATTCTGTGACTTCACACACCTCCATTCTGTGACTTCACACACTTCCATTCTTTGACTTCACACACCTCCATTTTTTGACTTCACACATCTCCATTGTTAGTTCACACACCTCCATTCTATGAGTTCACACACCTCCATTTGTGACTCTACACACCACCTTTTTGACTTCACACACCTCCATTCTGTGATTTCACACACCTCCATTCTGTGACTTCACACACCTTTATTGGTTGACTTCACACACCTCCATTCTTTGAATTCACACACCTCCTTTCCATGACTTCACACACCTCCATTCTAAGAGTTCACACACCTCCTTTCTATGAGTTCACACACCTCCATTTTGACTTCACAAACCTCCATTCTATGACTTCACACACCTTCATTCTTACTTCAGAAGTATCCATTATATAACTTCACGCACTTCCATTCTATGACTTCACAAATCTCTGTTCTGTGATTTCACACACCTCCATTCTGAGTTCACACACTTCCATTCTCTGAGTTCACACACCTCCATTCTGGGACTTCACACACCTCCACTGTAAGTTCACACACCTCCATTCTGTGACTTCACACACCTCCATTCTGTGACTTCACACACCTCCATTCTGTGACAACACAAATCTCCATTCTGTGACTTCACACATCTCCATTCTAGGACTTAACACACCTTCATTCTTACTTCACAAACATCCATTCTATGACTTCACACACCTCCATTCTATGACTTCACACACCTCCATTCTATGACTTTACACACCTCCATTCTGTGACTTCACACACCGCAATTCTGTGACTTCACACACCTACATTATGACTTCACACACCTCCATTCTATGACTTCACACACCTCCATTCTGTGACTTCACACACCTCCATTCTGTGACTTCTCACACCTCCCTTTTTTGGACTTCACACACCTCCATTCCATGACTTCACGCATCTCCATTTTATGAGTTCGCACACCTCCATTTTTACTTCACACACCTACATTCTATGACTTCACACACCTTCATTCTACTTCAGAAACATCCATTCTATGACTTCACACACCTCCATTCTATGACTTTACAAACCTCCATTCTGTGACTTCACACACCTCCATTCTGAGTTCACACACCTCAATTCTGTGACTTCACACACCTCAATTCTGGCTTCACACAACTCCATTCTATGACTTCACACAATTCCTTTCTATGACTTCACACACCTCCATTCTTTGACTTCACCCACCTCCATTGTGATTTTACACACCTCCATTCTATGACTTCACACACCTCCATTATGACTTCACATAGCTCCATTCTATGACTTCACACACCTCCATTCTGTGCCTTCACACACCTCCATTCTATGACTTAACACACCTTCATTCTTACTTCACAAACATCCATTCTATGATCACACACCTCCATTCTATGACTTCACACACCTCCATTCTATATCTTCACACACCTCCATGCTGTGACTTCACACACCTCAATTCTGTGACTTCACACACCTCCATTATGACTTCACACACCTCCATTCTATGACTTCAAACACCTCCATTCTATGACTTCACACCTCCATTCTGTGATTTCACACACCTCCATTCTGAGTTCACACACCTTCATTCTGTGACTTCACACACCTCCAATCTGACTTCACACAGCTCCATTCTATGACTTCACACACCTCCATACTGTGACTTCACACACCTCCATTTTATGATTTCACACACCTCCCTTGTGACTTCACACACCTCCATTCTATGACTTCACACAACTCCATTCTGACTTCACACACCTCCATTATGTGACTTCACACACCTCCATTCCATGACTTCACACACCTCCATTCCATCACTTCACACACCTCCATTCGATGACTTCACACACCTCCATTCTATGATTTCACACATCTCCCTTGTGACTTCACACACCTCCATTCTATGACTTCACACAACTACATTCTGACTTCACACACCTCCATTCTGTGACTTCACACACCTCAATTCCATGACTTCACACACCTCCATTCTGTGATTTCACACACCTCCATTCTGTGACTTCACACACCTTTATTGTTTGACTTCACACAATGCATTCTTTGACTTCACACACCTTTATTCCATGACTTCACACACCTCCATTCTATGAGTTCTCAGAACTCCATTCTATGAGTTCACACACCTTCATTTTGACTTCATACACCTCCATTCTATGACTTCACACATATTCATTCTTATTCAGAAACATCCATTTTATGACTTCACACACCTCCATTGTATGACTTCACACACCTCCATTCTGTGACTTCACACACTTCCATTCCATGACTTCACACACCTCCATTCTTTGACTTCACACACCTCCATTCTATGAGTTCACACCCCTCCATTTGTGACTCTACACACCACATTTTTGACTTCATACACCTCCATTCTGTGATTTCACACACCTCCATTCTGTGACTTCACACACCTTTATTGTTTGACTTCACACACCTACATTCTTTGACTTCACACACCTCCATTTCATGACTTCACACACCTCCATTCTATGAGTTCACAAACCTCCACTCTATGAGTTCACACACCTCCATTTTGACTTCACACACCTCCATTCTGTGACTTCACACACCTCCATTCTGTGACTTCACACACCTCCATTCTATGACTTCCCACACCTACATTCTGTGACTTCACACACCTCCATTCTGTTACTTCACACGCCTCGATTTTGACTTCACACACTTCCATTATTTGAATTCACACACCTCCATTCTGTGACTTCACACACATTAACATTGTTTGACTTCACACACCTCTATATTTGGACTTCACACACCTCCATTCCATGACTTCACACATCTCCATTTTATGAGTTTGCACACCTCCATTTTGACTTCACACATCTCCATTCTATGACTTCACACACCTTCATTCTACTTCAGAAACATCCGTTGTATGACTTCACACACCTCCATTCTATGATTTCACAAACCTCCATTCTGTGACTTCACACACCTCCATTCTGAGTTCACAAACCTCAATTCTTTGACTTCACACACCTCAATTCTGGCTTCACACACCGCCATTCTATGACTTCACACACTTCCATTCTATGACTTCACACACCTCCATTCTTTGACTTCACACACCTCCATTGTGAGTTCACACACCCCCATTCTGTGACTTCACACACCTCCATTCTTTGACTTCACACACCTCCATTCTGTGACTTCACACACCTCCATTCTATGACTTCACACACCTCCATTCTATGAATTCACACATCTCCATTCTGTGACTTCACACAACTCCAATCTATGACTTCCCACAACTCCATTCTGGGACTTCACACACCTCCATTCTGAGTTCACACACCTCCGTTCTGTGACTTAACACACCTTCATTCCGTGACGTCACACACCTTCCTTCTATGATTTCACACACCTCCATTCTATGACTTCACACACCTCCTTTCTATGACTTCACACACCTATATTCTTTGACTTCGCACACCTCCATTCTTTGACTTCACACACCTCCATTTTGAGTTCACACACATACATTCTGTGACTTCACACACCTCCATTTGTGACGTTACACACCACCGTTTTGACTTCACACACCTCCATTCTGTGACTTCACACACCTCCATTCTAACTTCACACACCTCCATTCTGACTTCACAAACATCAATTCTGTGACTTCACACACCTGCATTCTTTGATTTCACACACCTCCATTCTATGACTTCACACACCTCCATTCTATGAATTCACACATCTCCATTCTGTGACTTCACACAACTCCATTCTATGACTTCCCACACCTCCATTCTGGGACTTCACACACCTCCATTCTGAGTTCAAACACCTCCGTTCTGTGAATTAACACACCTTCATTCCGTGACTTCACACACCTTCCTTCTATGATTTCACACACCTCCATTCTATGACTTCACACACCTCCATTCTATGACTTCACACACCTATATTCTTTGACTTCGCACACCTCCATTCTTTGACTTCACACACCTCCATTTTGAGTTCACACACATACATTCTGTGACTTCACACACCTCCATTCTGTGACTTCACACACCTCCATTTTGACTTCACACACTTCCATTCTGTGACTTCACACAACTCCATTCTGTGACTTCGCACACCTCCATTGTTTGACTTCACACACCTCCATTCTTTGACTTCACACACCTCCATTCCATGACTTCACACACCTCTACTCTATCAGTTCACACACATCCATTCTATGAGTTCACACACCACCATTTTGACTTCATACACCTCCCTTCTATGACTTCGCACACCTACATTCTTACTTCAGGAACATCCATTTTATGAATTCACCCACCTCCATTCTATGACTTCACAAACCTCCATTCTATGACTTCACACACCTCCATTCTATGACTTCACACATCTCCATTCTATGACTTCACACACCTCCATTCTGTGACTTCACACACCTCCATTCTATGAGTTCACGCATCTCCATTCTGACTTCACACACCTCCATTCTGACTTCACAAACATTAATTCTGTGACTTCACACACCTCCATTCTTTGACTTCACACAACTCCATTGTGAGTTCACACACCTCCATTCTGACTTCACAAACATCAATTCTGTGACTTCACACACATCCATTCTACGACTTCACACACCTCCATTCTATGACTTCACAAACTTCCATTCTGACTTCACACACCTCCATTCTGACTTCACAAACATCAATTCTGTGACTTCACACAACTCCATTCTCTGACTTCACACACCTCCATTCTATGACTTCACAGACCTCCATTCTATGACTTCACAAACTTCCATTCTTTGACTTCACACACCTCCATTCTTTGACTTCACACATCTCCATTGTGAGTTCACACACCTTCATTCTATGACTTCACACACCTCCATTCTGACTACACAGCTCCATTCTATGACTTCACACACCTCCATTCTGTGCCTTCACACATCTCCATTCTAGGACTTAACACACCTTCATTCTTACTTCACAAACATCCATTCTATGACTTCACACACCTCCATTCTATGACTTCACACACCTCCATTCTATGACTTCACACACCTCCATTCTGTGACTTCACACATCTCAATTCTGTGACTTCACACACCTACATTATGACCTCACACACCTCCATTCTATGACTTTACACACCTCCATTCTATGACTTCACACACCTCCATTCTGAGTTCACAAACCTCCATTCTGTGACTGAACGCACCTCCATTCTGTGACTTCACACACCTCCGTTCTGACTTCACACACCTCCATTCTATGACTTCACACACCTCCATTCTGTGACTTCACACACCTCAATTCTGTGACTTCACACACCTCCATTACGACTTCACACACCTTCATTCTATGACTTCACACACCTCCATTCTATGACTTCACACACCTAGATTCTGTGACTTCACACAGCTCCGTTCTGAGTTCACACACCTCAATTCTTGACTTCACACACCTCCATTCTGACTTCACCCAGCTCCATTCCATGACTTCGCACACCTCCAAACTGACTTCACACAGCTCCACTCTATGCTTTCCCACACCTCCATTCTATGATTTCACACACCTCCATTCTATGATTTCACACACCTCCATTCTGTGATTTCACACACCTCCATTCTGAGTTCAAACACCTCCGTTCTGTGACTTAACACACCTCCATTCTGTGACTTCACACACCACCATTCTGAGTTCACACACCTCCATTCTGTGACTTCACACACCTCCATTCTGACTTCAAACAGCTCCATTCTATGACTTCACACACCTCCATTCTGTGCCTTCACACACCTCCATTCTATGACTTAACACACCTTCATTCTTACTTCACAAACATCCATTCTATGACTTCACACACCTCCATTCTATGACTTCACACACCTCCATTCTATGACTTCACAAACCTCCATTCTATGACTTCACACAACTCCATTCTGTGCCTTCACACAACTCCATTCTATGACTTAACACACCTTCATTCTTACTTCACAAACATCCATTCTATGATCACACACCTCCATTCTATGACTTCACACACCTCCATTCTATAACTTCACACACCTCCATTCTGTGACTTCACACACCTCAATTCTGTGACTTCACACAACTCCATTATGACTTCACACACCTCCATTCTATTACTTCAAACACCTCCATTCTATGACTTCACACCTCCATTCTGTGATTTCACACACCTCCATTCTCAGTTCACACACCTTCATTCTGTGACTTCACACACCTCCAATCTGACTTCACACAGCTCCATTCTCTGACTTCACACACCTCCATTCTATGACTTCACAGACCTCCATTCTATGACTTCACAAACTTCCATTCTTTGACTTCACACACCTCCATTCTTTGACTTCACACATCTCCATTGTGAGTTCACACACCTTCATTCTATGACTTCACACACCTCCATTCTGACTACACAGCTCCATTCTATGACTTCACACACCTCCATTCTGTGCCTTCACACATCTCCATTCTAGGACTTAACACACCTTCATTCTTACTTAACAAACATCCATTCTATGACTTCACACACCTCCATTCTATGACTTCACACACCTCCATTCTATGACTTCACACACCTCCATTCTGTGACTTCACACATCTCAATTCTGTGACTTCACACACCTACATTATGACTTCACACACCTCCATTCTATGACTTTACACACCTCCATTCTATGACTTCACACACCTCCATTCTGAGTTCACAAACCTCCATTCTGTGACTGAACGCACCTCCATTCTGTGACTTCACACACCTCCGTTCTGACTTCACACACCTCCATTCTATGACTTCACACCCCTCCATACTGTGACTTCACACACCTCAATTCTGTGACTTCACACACCTCCATTACGACTTCACACACCTCCATTCTATGACTTCACACACCTCCATTCTATGACTTCACACACCTAGATTCTGTGACTTCACACAGCTCCGTTCTGAGTTCACACACCTCAATTCTTGACTTCACACACCTCCATTCTGACTTCACCCAGCTCCATTCAATGACTTCGCACACCTCCAAACTGACTTCACACAGCTCCACTCTATGCTTTCCCACACCTCCATTCTATGATTTCACACACCTCCATTCTATGATTTCACACACCTCCATTCTGTGATTTCACACACCTCCATTCTGAGTTCAAACACCTCCGTTCTGTGACTTAACACACCTCCATTCTGTGACTTCACACACCACCATTCTGAGTTCACACACCTCCATTCTGTGACTTCACACACCTCCATTCTGACTTCAAACAGCTCCATTCTATGACTTCACACACCTCCATTCTGTGCCTTCACACACCTCCATTCTATGACTTAACACACCTTCATTCTTACTTCACAAACATCCATTCTATGACTTCACACACCTCCATTCTATGACTTCACACACCTCCATTCTATGACTTCACACACCTCCATTCTGACTTCACACACCTCCATTCTAACTTCACACACCTCCATTCTGACTTCACAAACATCAATTCTGTGACTTCACACACCTCCATTCTTTGACTTCACACACCTCCATTGTGAGTTCACACACCTCCATTCTGAATTCACAAACATCAATTCTGTGACTTCACACACCTCCATTCTATGACTTCACACACCTCCATTATATGACTTCACACACCTCCATTCTATGACTTCACAAACCTCCATTCTGACTTCACACACCTCCATTCTGACTTCACAAACATCAATTCTGTGACTTCACACACCTCCATTCTATGACTTCATACGCCTCCATTCTATGACTTCACACACCTCCATTCTGTGACTTCACACACTTCCATTCTTTGACTTCACACACCTCCATTTTTTTACTTCACACATCTCCATTGTTAGTTCACACACCTCCATTCTATGACTTCACACACCTCCATTCTGACTTCACAAAGCTCCATTCTATGACTTCACACAACTCCATTGTGCGCCTTCACACATTTCCATTTTATGACTTAACACAAGTTCATTCTTACTTCACAAACATTCATTCTATGACTTCACACACCTCCATTCTATGACTCACACACCTCCATTCTATGACTTTACACACCTCCATTCTGTGACTTCACACACCGCAATTCTGTGACTTCACACACCTACATTATGACTTCACACACCTCCATTCTATGACTTCACACACCTCCATTCTGACTTCACACACCTCCATTCTATGACCTCCACACCTCCATTCTGTGACTTCACACACCACCATTCAATGACTTCACATACCTCCATTGTGACTTCACACACCTCCATTCTATCAGTTCACACACCTCCATTCTGACTTCACACACCTCCATTCTATGACTTCACACAACTCCATTCTGACTTCACACACCTCCATTCTGTGACTTCACACACCTCCATTCCATGACTTCACACACCTCCATTCGATGCCTTCACACACCTCCATTCTTTGACTTCACACACCTCCAATCTATGAGTTCACACACCTCCATTTGTGACTCTACACACCACCTTTTTGACTTCACACACCTCCATTCTGTGATTTCACACACCTCCATTCTGTGACTTCACACACCTTTATTGTTTGACTTCACACACCTCCATTCTTTGAATTCACACACCTCCTTTCCATGACTTCACACACCTCCATTCTAAGAGTTCACACACCTCCTTTCTATGAGTTCACACACCTCCATTTTGACTTCACAAACCTCCATTCTATGACTTCACACACCTTCATTCTTACTTCAGAAGTATCCATTATATAACTTCACGCACTTCCATTCTATGACTTCACAAATCTCCGTTCTGTGATTTCACACACCTCCATTCTGAGTTCACACACTTCCATTCTCTGAGTTCACACACCTCCATTCTGTGACTTAACACACCTCCATTCTATGACTTCACAGACCTCCATTCCATGACTTCACACACCATTATTGTTTGACTTCACACACCTCCATTCTGGGACTTCACACACCTCCATTGTAAGTTCACACACCTCCATTCTGTGACTTCACACACCTCCATTCTGTGACTTCACACACCTCCATTCTGTGACAACACAAATCTCCATTCTGTGACTTCACACACCTCCATTCTATGACTTCACACACCTCCATTCTGTGACTTCACACACCACCATTCTGTGACTTCACACACCTCCCTTTTTTGGACTTCACACACCTCCATTCCATGACTTCACGCATCTCCATTTTATGAGTTCGCACACCTCCATTTTTACTTCACACACCTACATTCTATGACTTCTCACACCTTCATTCTAATTCAGAAACATCCATTCTATGACTTCACACACCTCCATTATATGACTTTACAAACCTCCATTCTGTGACTTCACACACCTCCATTCTGAGTTCACACACCTCAATTCTGTGACTTCACACACCTCAATTCTGGCTTCACACACCTCCATTCTATGACTTCACACAATTCCTTTCTATGACTTCACACACCTCCATTCTTTGACTTCACACACCTCCATTGTGATTTTACACACCTCCATTCTATGACATCACACACCTCCATTATGACTTCACATAGCTCCATTCTATGACTTCACACACCTCCATTCTGTGCCTTCACACATCTCCATTCTATGACTTAACACACCTTCATTCTTACTTCACAAACATCCATTCTATGATCACACACCTCCATTCTATGACTTCACACACCTCCATTCTATAACTTCACACACCTCCATTCTGTGACTTCACACACCTCAATTCTGTGACTTCACACAACTCCATTATGACTTCACACACCTCCATTCTATGACTTCAAACACCTCCATTCTATGACTTCACACCTCCATTTTGTGATTTCACACACCTCCATTCTCAGTTCACACACCTTCATTCTGTGACTTCACACACCTCCAATCTGACTTCACACAGCTCCATTCTATGACTTCACACACCTCCATACTGTGACTTCACACACCTCCATTCTATGACTTCACACACCTATATTCTTTGACTTCGCACACCTCCATTCTTTGACTTCACACACCTCCATTTTGAGTTCACACACATACATTCTGTGACTTCACACACCTCCATTTGTGACGTTACACACCACCGTTTTGACTTCACACACCTCCATTCTGTGACTTCACACACCTCCATTCTAACTTCACACACCTCCATTCTGACTTCACAAACATCAATTCTGTGACTTCACACACCTGCATTCTTTGATTTCACACACCTCCATTCTATGACTTCACACACCTCCATTCTATGAATTCACACATCTCCATTCTGTGACTTCACACAACTCCATTCTATGACTTCCCACACCTCCATTCTGGGACTTCACACACCTCCATTCTGAGTTCAAACACCTCCGTTCTGTGAATTAACACACCTTCATTCCGTGACTTCACACACCTTCCTTCTATGATTTCACACACCTCCATTCTATGACTTCACACACCTCCATTCTATGACTTCACACACCTATATTCTTTGACTTCGCACACCTCCATTCTTTGACTTCACACACCTCCATTTTGAGTTCACACACATACATTCTGTGACTTCACACACCTCCATTCTGTGACTTCACACACCTCCATTTTGACTTCACACACTTCCATTCTGTGACTTCACACAACTCCATTCTGTGACTTCGCACACCTCCATTGTTTGACTTCACACACCTCCATTCTTTGACTTCACACACCTCCATTCCATGACTTCACACACCTCTACTCTATCAGTTCACACACATCCATTCTATGAGTTCACACACCACCATTTTGACTTCATACACCTCCCTTCTATGACTTCGCACACCTACATTCTTACTTCAGGAACATCCATTTTATGAATTCACCCACCTCCATTCTATGACTTCACAAACCTCCATTCTATGACTTCACACACCTCCATTCTATGACTTCACACATCTCCATTCTATGACTTCACACACCTCCATTCTGTGACTTCACACACCTCCATTCTATGAGTTCACGCATCTCCATTCTGACTTCACACACCTCCATTCTGACTTCACAAACATTAATTCTGTGACTTCACACACCTCCATTCTTTGACTTCACACAACTCCATTGTGAGTTCACACACCTCCATTCTGACTTCACAAACATCAATTCTGTGACTTCACACACATCCATTCTACGACTTCACACACCTCCATTCTATGACTTCACAAACTTCCATTCTGACTTCACACACCTCCATTCTGACTTCACAAACATCAATTCTGTGACTTCACACAACTCCATTCTCTGACTTCACACACCTCCATTCTATGACTTCACAGACCTCCATTCTATGACTTCACAAACTTCCATTCTTTGACTTCACACACCTCCATTCTTTGACTTCACACATCTCCATTGTGAGTTCACACACCTTCATTCTATGACTTCACACACCTCCATTCTGACTACACAGCTCCATTCTATGACTTCACACACCTCCATTCTGTGCCTTCACACATCTCCATTCTAGGACTTAACACACCTTCATTCTTACTTCACAAACATCCATTCTATGACTTCACACACCTCCATTCTATGACTTCACACACCTCCATTCTATGACTTCACACACCTCCATTCTGTGACTTCACACATCTCAATTCTGTGACTTCACACACCTACATTATGACCTCACACACCTCCATTCTATGACTTTACACACCTCCATTCTATGACTTCACACACCTCCATTCTGAGTTCACAAACCTCCATTCTGTGACTGAACGCACCTCCATTCTGTGACTTCACACACCTCCGTTCTGACTTCACACACCTCCATTCTATGACTTCACACACCTCCATTCTGTGACTTCACACACCTCAATTCTGTGACTTCACACACCTCCATTACGACTTCACACACCTTCATTCTATGACTTCACACACCTCCATTCTATGACTTCACACACCTAGATTCTGTGACTTCACACAGCTCCGTTCTGAGTTCACACACCTCAATTCTTGACTTCACACACCTCCATTCTGACTTCACCCAGCTCCATTCCATGACTTCGCACACCTCCAAACTGACTTCACACAGCTCCACTCTATGCTTTCCCACACCTCCATTCTATGATTTCACACACCTCCATTCTATGATTTCACACACCTCCATTCTGTGATTTCACACACCTCCATTCTGAGTTCAAACACCTCCGTTCTGTGACTTAACACACCTCCATTCTGTGACTTCACACACCACCATTCTGAGTTCACACACCTCCATTCTGTGACTTCACACACCTCCATTCTGACTTCAAACAGCTCCATTCTATGACTTCACACACCTCCATTCTGTGCCTTCACACACCTCCATTCTATGACTTAACACACCTTCATTCTTACTTCACAAACATCCATTCTATGACTTCACACACCTCCATTCTATGACTTCACACACCTCCATTCTATGACTTCACAAACCTCCATTCTATGACTTCACACAACTCCATTCTGACTTCACACACCTCCATTCTAACTTCACACACCTCCATTCTGACTTCACAATCATCAATTCTGTGACTTCACACACCTCCATTCTTTGACTTCACACACCTCCATTGTGAGTTCACACACCTCCATTCTGAATTCACAAACATCAATTCTGTGACTTCACACACCTCCATTCTATGACTTCACACACCTCCATTATATGACTTCACACACCTCCATTCTATGACTTCACAAACCTCCATTCTGACTTCACACACCTCCATTCTGACTTCACAAACATCAATTCTGTGACTTCACACACCTCCATTCTATGACTTCATACGCCTCCATTCTATGACTTCACACACCTCCATTCTGTGACTTCACACACTTCCATTCTTTGACTTCACACACCTCCATTTTTTTACTTCACACATCTCCATTGTTAGTTCACACACCTCCATTCTATGACTTCACACACCTCCATTCTGACTTCACAAAGCTCCATTCTATGACTTCACACAACTCCATTGTGTGCCTTCACACATTTCCATTTTATGACTTAACACACCTTCATTCTTACTTCACAAACATTCATTCTATGACTTCACACACCTCCATTCTATGACTCACACACCTCCATTCTATGACTTTACACACCTCTATTCTGTGACTTCACACACCGCAATTCTGTGACTTCACACACCTACATTATGACTTCACACACCTCCATTCTATGACTTCACACACCTCCATTCTGACTTCACACACCTCCATTCTATGACCTCCACACCTCCATTCTGTGACTTCACACACCACCATTCAATGACTTCACATACCTCCATTGTGACTTCACACACCTCCATTCTATGAGTTCACACACCTCCATTCTGACTTCACACACCTCCATTCTATGACTTCACACAACTCCATTCTGACTTCACACACCTCCATTCTGTGACTTCACACACCTCCATTCCATGACTTCACACACCTCCATTCGATGCCTTCACACACCTCCATTCTTTGACTTCACACACCTCCATTCTATGAGTTCACACACCTCCATTTGTGACTCTACACACCACCTTTTTGACTTCACACACCTCCATTCTGTGATTTCACACACCTCCATTCTGTGACTTCACACACCTTTATTGTTTGACTTCACACACCTCCATTCTTTGAATTCACACACCTCCTTTACATGACTTCACACACCTCCATTCTAAGAGTTCACACACCTCCTTTCTATGAGTTCACACACCTCCATTTTGACTTCACAAACCTCCATTCTATGACTTCACACACCTTCATTCTTACTTCAGAAGTATCCATTATATAACTTCACGCACTTAAATTCTATGACTTCACAAATCTCCGTTCTGTGATTTCACACACCTCCATTCTGAGTTCACACACTTCCATTCTCTGAGTTCACACACCTCCATTCTGTGACTTAACACACCTCCATTCTATGACTTCACAGACCTCCATTCCATGACTTCACACACCATTATTGTTTGACTTCACACACCTCCATTCTGGGACTTCACACACCTCCATTGTAAGTTCACACACCTCCATTCTGTGACTTCACACACCTCCATTCTGTGACTTCACACACCTCCATTCTGTGACAACACAAATCTCCATTCTCTGACTTCACACACCTCCATTCTATGACTTCACACACCTCCATTCTGTGACTTCACACACCACCATTCTGTGACTTCACACACCTCCCTTTTTTTGACTTCACACACCTCCATTCCATGACTTCACGCATCTCCATTTTATGAGTTCGCACACCTTCATTTTTACTTCACACACCTACATTCTATGACTTCTCACACCTTCATTCTAATTCAGAAACATCCATTCTATGACTTCACACACCTCCATTATATGACTTTACAAACCTCCATTCTGTGACTTCACACACCTCCATTCTGAGTTCACACACCTCAATTCTGTGACTTCACACACCTCAATTCTGGCTTCACACACCTCCATTCTATGACTTCACACAATTCCTTTCTATGACTTCACACACCTCCATTCTTTGACTTCACACACCTCCATTGTGATTTTACACACCTCCATTCTATGACATCACACACCTCCATTATGACTTCACATAGCTCCATTCTATGACTTCACACACCTCCATTCTGTGCCTTCACACAACTCCATTCTATGACTTAACACACCTTCATTCTTACTTCACAAACATCCATTCTATGATCACACACCTCCATTCTATGACTTCACACACCTCCATTCTATAACTTCACACACCTCCATTCTGTGACTTCACACACCTCAATTCTGTGACTTCACACAACTCCATTATGACTTCACACACCTCCATTCTATTACTTCAAACACCTCCATTCTATGACTTCACACCTCCATTCTGTGATTTCACACACCTCCATTCTCAGTTCACACACCTTCATTCTGTGACTTCACACACCTCCAATCTGACTTCACACAGCTCCATTCTCTGACTTCACACACCTCCATTCTATGACTTCACAGACCTCCATTCTATGACTTCACAAACTTCCATTCTTTGACTTCACACACCTCCATTCTTTGACTTCACACATCTCCATTGTGAGTTCACACACCTTCATTCTATGACTTCACACACCTCCATTCTGACTACACAGCTCCATTCTATGACTTCACACACCTCCATTCTGTGCCTTCACACATCTCCATTCTAGGACTTAACACACCTTCATTCTTACTTAACAAACATCCATTCTATGACTTCACACACCTCCATTCTATGACTTCACACACCTCCATTCTATGACTTCACACACCTCCATTCTGTGACTTCACACATCTCAATTCTGTGACTTCACACACCTACATTATGACTTCACACACCTCCATTCTATGACTTTACACACCTCCATTCTATGACTTCACACACCTCCATTCTGAGTTCACAAACCTCCATTCTGTGACTGAACGCACCTCCATTCTGTGACTTCACACACCTCCGTTCTGACTTCACACACCTCCATTCTATGACTTCACACCCCTCCATACTGTGACTTCACACACCTCAATTCTGTGACTTCACACACCTCCATTACGACTTCACACACCTCCATTCTATGACTTCACACACCTCCATTCTATGACTTCACACACCTAGATTCTGTGACTTCACACAGCTCCGTTCTGAGTTCACACACCTCAATTCTTGACTTCACACACCTCCATTCTGACTTCACCCAGCTCCATTCAATGACTTCGCACACCTCCAAACTGACTTCACACAGCTCCACTCTATGCTTTCCCACACCTCCATTCTATGATTTCACACACCTCCATTCTATGATTTCACACACCTCCATTCTGTGATTTCACACACCTCCATTCTGAGTTCAAACACCTCCGTTCTGTGACTTAACACACCTCCATTCTGTGACTTCACACACCACCATTCTGAGTTCACACACCTCCATTCTGTGACTTCACACACCTCCATTCTGACTTCAAACAGCTCCATTCTATGACTTCACACACCTCCATTCTGTGCCTTCACACACCTCCATTCTATGACTTAACACACCTTCATTCTTACTTCACAAACATCCATTCTATGACTTCACACACCTCCATTCTATGACTTCACACACCTCCATTCTATGACTTCACACACCTCCATTCTGACTTCACACACCTCCATTCTAACTTCACACACCTCCATTCTGACTTCACAAACATCAATTCTGTGACTTCACACACCTCCATTCTTTGACTTCACACACCTCCATTGTGAGTTCACACACCTCCATTCTGAATTCACAAACATCAATTCTGTGACTTCACACACCTCCATTCTATGACTTCACACACCTCCATTATATGACTTCACACACCTCCATTCTATGACTTCACAAACCTCCATTCTGACTTCACACACCTCCATTCTGACTTCACAAACATCAATTCTGTGACTTCACACACCTCCATTCTATGACTTCATACGCCTCCATTCTATGACTTCACACACCTCCATTCTGTGACTTCACACACTTCCATTCTTTGACTTCACACACCTCCATTTTTTTACTTCACACATCTCCATTGTTAGTTCACACACCTCCATTCTATGACTTCACACACCTCCATTCTGACTTCACAAAGCTCCATTCTATGACTTCACACAACTCCATTGTGCGCCTTCACACATTTCCATTTTATGACTTAACACAAGTTCATTCTTACTTCACAAACATTCATTCTATGACTTCACACACCTCCATTCTATGACTCACACACCTCCATTCTATGACTTTACACACCTCCATTCTGTGACTTCACACACCGCAATTCTGTGACTTCACACACCTACATTATGACTTCACACACCTCCATTCTATGACTTCACACACCTCCATTCTGACTTCACACACCTCCATTCTATGACCTCCACACCTCCATTCTGTGACTTCACACACCACCATTCAATGACTTCACATACCTCCATTGTGACTTCACACACCTCCATTCTATGAGTTCACACACCTCCATTCTGACTTCACACACCTCCATTCTATGACTTCACACAACTCCATTCTGACTTCACACACCTCCATTCTGTGACTTCACACACCTCCATTCCATGACTTCACACACCTCCATTCGATGCCTTCACACACCTCCATTCTTTGACTTCACACACCTCCATTCTATGAGTTCACACACCTCCATTTGTGACTCTACACACCACCTTTTTGACTTCACACACCTCCATTCTGTGATTTCACACACCTCCATTCTGTGACTTCACACACCTTTATTGTTTGACTTCACACACCTCCATTCTTTGAATTCACACACCTCCTTTCCATGACTTCACACACCTCCATTCTAAGAGTTCACACACCTCCTTTCTATGAGTTCACACACCTCCATTTTGACTTCACAAACCTCCATTCTATGACTTCACACACCTTCATTCTTACTTCAGAAGTATCCATTATATAACTTCACGCACTTCCATTCTATGACTTCACAAATCTCCGTTCTGTGATTTCACACACCTCCATTCTGAGTTCACACACTTCCATTCTCTGAGTTCACACACCTCCATTCTGTGACTTAACACACCTCCATTCTATGACTTCACAGACCTCCATTCCATGACTTCACACACCATTATTGTTTGACTTCACACACCTCCATTCTGGGACTTCACACACCTCCATTGTAAGTTCACACACCTCCATTCTGTGACTTCACACACCTCCATTCTGTGACTTCACACACCTCCATTCTGTGACAACACAAATCTCCATTCTGTGACTTCACACACCTCCATTCTATGACTTCACACACCTCCATTCTGTGACTTCACACACCACCATTCTGTGACTTCACACACCTCCCTTTTTTGGACTTCACACACCTCCATTCCATGACTTCACGCATCTCCATTTTATGAGTTCGCACACCTCCATTTTTACTTCACACACCTACATTCTATGACTTCTCACACCTTCATTCTAATTCAGAAACATCCATTCTATGACTTCACACACCTCCATTATATGACTTTACAAACCTCCATTCTGTGACTTCACACACCTCCATTCTGAGTTCACACACCTCAATTCTGTGACTTCACACACCTCAATTCTGGCTTCACACACCTCCATTCTATGACTTCACACAATTCCTTTCTATGACTTCACACACCTCCATTCTTTGACTTCACACACCTCCATTGTGATTTTACACAACTCCATTCTATGACATCACACACCTCCATTATGACTTCACATAGCTCCATTCTATGACTTCACACACCTCCATTCTGTGCCTTCACACATCTCCATTCTATGACTTAACACACCTTCATTCTTACTTCACAAACATCCATTCTATGATCACACACCTCCATTCTATGACTTCACACACCTCCATTCTATAACTTCACACACCTCCATTCTGTGACTTCACACACCTCAATTCTGTGACTTCACACAACTCCATTATGACTTCACACACCTCCATTCTATGACTTCAAACACCTCCATTCTATGACTTCACACCTCCATTCTGTGATTTCACACACCTCCATTCTCAGTTCACACACCTTCATTCTGTGACTTCACACACCTCCAATCTGACTTCACACAGCTCCATTCTCTGACTTCACACACCTCCATTCTATGACTTCACAGACCTCCACTCTATGACTTCACAAACTTCCATTCTTTGACTTCACACACCTCCATTCTTTGACTTCACACATCTCCATTGTGAGTTCACACACCTTCATTCTATGACTTCACACACCTCCATTCTGACTACACAGCTCCATTCTATGACTTCACACACCTCCATTCTGTGCCTTCACACATCTCCATTCTAGGACTTAACACACCTTCATTCTTACTTCACAAACATCCATTCTATGACTTCACACACCTCCATTCTATGACTTCACACACCTCCATTCTATGACTTCACACACCTCCATTCTGTGACTTCACACATCTCAATTCTGTGAGTTCACACACCTACATTATGACCTCACACAACTCCATTCTATAACTTTACACACCTCCATTCTATGACTTCACACACCTCCATTCTCAGTTCACAAACCTCCATTCTGTGACTGAACGCACCTCCATTCTGTGACTTCACACACCTCCGTTCTGACTTCACACACCTCCATTCTATGACTTCACACCCCTCCATTCTGTGACTTCACACACCTCAATTCTGTGACTTCACACACCTCCATTACGACTTCACACACCTCCATTCTATGACGTCACACACCTCCATTCTGTGACTTCACACACCTAGATTCTGTGACTTCACACAGCTCCGTTCTGAGTTCACACACCTCAATTCTTGACTTCACACACCTCCATTCTGACTTCACCCAGCTCCATTCAATGACTTCGCACACCTCCAAACTGACTTCACACAGCTCCACTCTATGCTTTCCCACACCTCCATTCTATGATTTCACACACCTCCATTCTATGATTTCACACACCTCCATTCTTTGATTTCACACACCTCCATTCTGTGACTTCACACACCTCCATTCTATGACTTCACACACCTCCATTGTGACTTCACAAACATCAATTCTGTGACTTCACACAACTCCATTCTTACTTCACACACCTCCATTCTATGACTTCACACACATCCATTCTGACTTCACACACCTCCATTCTATGACTTCACACAACTCCATTCTAACTTCACACACCTCCATTCTATGAGTTCACACACGTGCATTGTGACTTCACACACCTCCATTCTATGACTTCACACACCTCCATTCTGACTTCACACACCTCCATTCTATGACTTCCACACCTCCATTCTGTGACTTCACACACCACCATTCTATGACTTCACATACCTCCATTGTGACTACACACACCTCTATTCTATGAGTTCACACACCTCCATTCTATGACTTCACACACCTCCATTCTGTGATTTCACACACCTCCATTCTGAGTTCAAACACCTCCGTTCTGTGACTTAACACACCTCCATTCTGTGACTTCACACACCACCATTCTGAGTTCACACACCTCCATTCTGTGACTTCACACACCTCCATTCTGACTTCAAACAGCTCCATTCTATGACTTCACACACCTCCATTCTGTGCCTTCACACACCTCCATTCTATGACTTAACACACCTTCATTCTTACTTCACAAACATCCATTCTATGACTTCACACACCTCCATTCTATGACTTCACAAACCTCCATTCTATGACTTCACACAACTCCATTCTGACTTCACACACCTCCATTCTAACTTCACACACCTCCATTCTGACTTCACAAACATCAATTCTGTAACTTCACACACCTCAATTCTGTGACTTCACACAACTCCATTATGACTTCACACACCTCCATTCTATGACTTCAAACACCTCCATTCTATGACTTCACACCTCCATTCTGTGATTTCACACACCTCCATTCTCAGTTCACACACCTTCATTCTGTGACTTCACACACCTCCAATCTGACTTCACACAGCTCCATTCTATGACTTCACACACCTCCATACTGTGACTTCACACACCTCCATTTTATGATTTCACACACCTCCCTTGTGACTTCACACACCTCCATTCTATGACTTCACACAACTCCATTCTGACTTCACACACCTCCATTATGTGACTTCACACACCTCCATTCCATGACTTCACACACCTCCATTCCATGACTTCACACACCTCCATTCGATGACTTCACACACCTCCATTCTATGATTTCACACACCTCCCTTGTGACTTCACACACCTCCATTCTATGACTTCACACAACTATATTCTGACTTCACACACCTCCATTCTGTGACTTCACACACCTCAATTCCATGACTTCACACACCTCCATTCTGTGACTTCACACACCTTTATTGTTTGACTTCACACAATGCATTCTTTGACTTCACACACCTTTATTCCATGACTTCACACACCTCCATTCTATGAGTTTCTCAGAACTCCATTCTATGAGTTCACACACCTCCATTTTGACTTCATACACCTCCATTCTATGACTTCACACACATTCATTCTTATTCAGAAACATCCATTTTATGACTTCACACACCTCCATTGTATGACTTCACACACCTCCATTCTGTGACTTCACACACTTCCATTCCATGACTTCACACACCTCCATTCTTTGACTTCACACACCTCCATTCTATGAGTTCACACCCCTCCATTTGTGACTCTACACACCACATTTTTGACTTCACACACCTCCATTCTGTGATTTCACACACCTCCATTCTGTGACTTCACACACCTTTATTGTTTGACTTCACACACCTCCATTCTTTGACTTCACACACCTCCATTTCATGACTTCACACACCTCCATTCTATGAGTTCACAAACCTCCATTCTATGAGTTCACACACCTCCATTTTGACTTCACACACCTCCATTCTGGGACTTCACACACCTCCATTCTGTGACTTCACACACCTCCATTCTATGACTTCCCACACCTACATTCTGTGACTTCACACACCTCCATTCTGTTACTTCACACACCTCCATTTTGACTTCACACACTTCCATTATTTGAATTCACACACCTCCATTCTGTGACTTCACACACATTAACATTGTTTGACTTCACACACCTATATATTTGGACTTCACACACCTCCATTCCATGACTTCACACATCTCCATTTTATGAGTTCGCACACCTCCATTTTGACTTCACACATCTCCATTCTATGACTTCACACACCTTCATTCTACTTCAGAAACATCCGTTCTATGACTTCCCACACCTCCATTCTATGATTTCACAAACCTCCATTCTGTGACTTCACACACCTCCATTCTGAGTTCACAAACCTCAATTCTTTGACTTCACACACCTCAATTCTGGCTTCACACACCTCCATTCTATGACTTCACACACTTCCATTCTATGACTTCACACACCTCCATTCTATGAATTCACATATCTCCATTCTGTGACTTCACACAACTCCATTCTATGACTTCCCACACCTCCATTCTGGGACTTCACACACCTCCATTCTGAGTTCACACACCTCCGTTCTGTGACTTAACACACCTTCATTCCGTGACTTCACACACCTTCCTTCTATGATTTCACACACCTCCATTCTATGACTTCACACACCTCCTTTCTATGACTTCACACACCTATATTCTTTGACTTCGCACACCTCCATTCTTTGACTTCACACACCTCCATTTTGAGTTCACACACATACATTCTGTGACTTCACACACCTCCATTTGTGACGTTACACACCACCATTTTGACTTCACACACCTCCATTCTGTGACTTCACACACCTCCATTCTAACTACACACACCTCCATTCTGACTTCACAAACATCAATTCTGTGACTTCACACACCTCCATTCTTTGACTTCACACACCTCCATTGTGAGTTCACACACCTCCATTCTGAATTCACAAACATCAATTCTGTGACTTCACACACCTCCATTCTATGACTTCACACACCTCCATTCTATGACTTCACAAACATCAATTCTGTGACTTCACACACCTCCATTCTTTGACTTCACACACCTCCATTGTGAGTTCACACACCTCCATTCTGAATTCACAAACATCAATTCTGTGACTTCACACACCTCCATTCTATGAGTTCACACACCTCCATTCTATGACTTCACACACCTCCATTCTATGACTACACAAACCTCCATTCTGAATTCACACACCTCCATTCTGACTTCACAAACATCAAGTCTGTGTCTTCACACCTCCATTCTATGACTTCATACGCCTCCATTGTATGACTTCACACACCTCCATTCTGTGACTTCACACACTTCCATTCTTTGACTTCACACACCTCCATTTTTGACTTCAAACATCTCCATTGTTAGTTCACACACCTCCATTCTATGACTTCACACACCTCCATTCTCACTTCACAAAGCTCCATTCTATGACTTCACACACCTCCATTCTGTGCCTTCACACATTTCCATTTTATGACTTAACACACCTTCATTCTTACTTCACAAACATTCATTCTATGACTTCACACACCTCCATTCTATGACTTCACACACCTCCATTCTATGACTTTACACACCTCCATTCTGTGACTTCACACACCTCAATTCTGTGTCTTCACACACCTACATTATGACCTCACACACCTCCATTCTATGACTTCACACACCTCCATTCTGAGTTCACAAACCGCCATTCTGTGACTTAACGCACCTCCATTCTGTGACTTCACACACCTCCGTTCTGACTTCACACACCTCCATTCTATGACTTCACACACCTCCATTCTGTGACTTCACACACCTCAATTCTGTGACTTCACACACCTCCCTTATGACTTCACACACCTCCATTCTATGACTTCACACACCTCCATTCTATGACTTCACACACCTAGATTCTGTGACTTCACACACCTCCGTTCTGAGTTCACACACCTCAATTCTGTGACTTCACACACCTCCATTCTATGATTTCACACACCTCCATTCTATGACTTCACACACCTCCATTCTGTGATTTCACACACCTCCATTCTGAGTTCAAACACCTCCGTTCTGTGACTTAACACACCTCCATTCTGTGATTTCACACACCACCATTCTGTGTTCACACACCTCCATTCTGTGACTTCACACACCTCCATTCTGACGTCAAACAGCTCCATTCTATGACTTCACACTCCTCCATTCTGTGCCTTCACACACCTCCATTCTATGACTTAACACACCTTCATTCTTACTTCACAAACATCCATTCTATGACTTCACACACCTCCATTCTATGACTTCACACACCTCCATTCTGACTTCACACATCTCCGTTCTATGACTTCACACAACTCCATTCTGACTTCAGACACCTCCATTCTATGAGGTCACACACGTGCATTGTGACATCACACACCTCCATTCTATGACTTCACACACCTCCATTCTAACTTCACACACCTCCATTCTGACTTCACAATCATCAATTCTGTGACTTCACACACCGCCATTCTTTGACTTCACACACCTCCATTGTGAGTTCACACACCTCCATTCTGAATTCACAAACATCAATTCTGTGACTTCACACACCTCCATTCTATGACTTCATACGCCTCCATTCTATGACTTCACACACCTCCATTCTGTGACTTCACACACTTCCATTCTTTGACTTCACACACCTCCATTTTTTGACTTCACACATCTCCATTGTTAGTTCACACACCTCCATTCTATGACTTCACACACCTCCATTCTGACTTCACAAAGCTCCATTCTATGACTTCACACACCTCCATTCTGTGCCTTCACACATTTCCATTTTATGACTTAACACACCTTCATTCTTACTTCACAAACATTCATTCTATGACTTCACACACCTCCATTCTATGACTTCACACACCTCCAATCTATGACTTTACACACCTCCATTCTGTGAATTCACACACCTCAATTCTGTGACTTCACACACCTACATTATGACTTCACACACCTCCATTCTATGACTTCACACACCTCCATTCTGACTTCACACACCTCCATTCTATGACTTCCACACCTCCATTCTGTGACTTCACACACCACTATTCTATGACTTCACATACCTCCATTGTGACTTCACACACCTCCATTCTATGAGTTCACACACCTCCATTCTGAGTTCACACACCTCCATTCTATGACTTCACACAACTCCATTCTGACTTCACACACCTCCATTCTGTGACTTCACACACCTCCATTCTGTGACTTCGCACACCTACATTGTTTGACTTCACACACCTCCATTCTTTGACTTCACACACCTCCATTCCATGAATTCACACACCTCTACTCTATCAGTTCACACACATACATTCTATGAGTTCACACACCACCATTTTGACTTCATACACCTCCATTCTATGACTTCACACACCTACACTCTTACTTCAGGAACATCCAATTTATGAATTCACCCACCTCCATTCTATGACTTCACAAACCTCCCTTCTATGACTTCACACACCTCCATTCTATGACTTCACACACCTCCATTCTATGACTTCATACGCCTCCATTCTATGACTTCACACACCTCCATTCTGTGACTTCACACACTTCCATTCTTTGACTTCACACACCTCCATTTTTTGACTTCACACATCTCCATTGTTAGTTCACACACCTCCATTCTATGACTTCACACACCTCCATTCTGACTTCACAAAGCTCCATTCTATGACTTCACACAACTCCGTTGTGTGCCTTCACACATTTCCATTTTATGACTTAACACACCTTCATTCTTACTTCACAAACATTCATTCTATGACTTCACACACCTCCATTCTATGACTCACACACCTCCATTCTATGACTTTACACACCTCCATTCTGTGACTTCACACACCGCAATTCTGTGACTTCACACACCTACATTATGACTTCACACACCTCCATTCTATGACTTCACACACCTCCATTCTGACTTCACACACCTCCATTCTATGACCTCCACACCTCCATTCTGTGACTTCACACACCACCATTCAATGACTTCACATACCTCCATTGTGACTTCACACACCTCCATTCTATGAGTTCACACACCTCCATTCTGACTTCACACACCTCCATTCTATGACTTCACACAACTCCATTCTGACTTCACACACCTCCATTCTGTGACTTCACACACCTCCATTCCATGACTTCACACACCTCCATTCGATGCCTTCACACACCTCCATTCTTTGACTTCACACACCTCCATTCTATGAGTTCACACACCTCCATTTGTGACTCTACACACCACCTTTTTGACTTCACACACCTCCATTCTGTGATTTCACACACCTCCATTCTGTGACTTCACACACCTTTATTGTTTGACTTCACACACCTCCATTCTTTGAATTCACAAACCTCCTTTCCATGACTTCACACACCTCCATTCTAAGAGTTCACACACCTCCTTTCTATGAGTTCACACACCTCCATTTTTTGACTTCACACATCTCCATTGTTAGTTCACACACCTCCATTCTATGACTTCACACAACTCCATTCTGACTTCACAAAGCTCCATTCTATGACTTCACACAACTCCGTTGTGTGCCTTCACACATTTCCATTTTATGACTTAACACACCTTCATTCTTACTTCACAAACATTCATTCTATGACTTCACACACCTCCATTCTATGACTCACACACCTCCATTCTATGACTTTACACACCTCCATTCTGTGACTTCACACACCGCAATTCTGTGACTTCACACACCTACATTATGACTTCACACACCTCCATTCTATGACTTCACACACCTCCATTCTGACTTCACACACCTCCATTCTATGACCTCCACACCTCCATTCTGTGACTTCACACACCACCATTCAATGACTTCACATACCTCCATTGTGACTTCACACACCTCCATTCTATGAGTTCACACACCTCCATTCTGACTTCACACACCTCCATTCTATGACTTCACACAACTCCATTCTGACTTCACACACCTCCATTCTTTGACTTCACACACCTCCATTCTATGAGTTCACACACCTCCATTTTTGACTCTACACACCACCTTTTTGACTTCACACACCTCCATTCTGTGATTTCACACACCTCCATTCTGTGACTTCACACACCTTTATTGTTTGACTTCACACACCTCCATTCTTTGAATTCACACACCTCCTTTCCATGACTTCACACACCTCCATTCTAAGAGTTCACACACCTCCTTTCTATGAGTTCACACACCTCCATTTTGACTTCACAAACCTCCATTCTATGACTTCACACACCTTCATTCTTACTTCAGAAGTATCCATTATATAACTTCACGCACTTCCATTCTATGACTTCACAAATCTCCGTTCTGTGATTTCACACACCTCCATTCTGAGTTCACACACTTCCATTCTCTGAGTTCACACACCTCCATTCTGTGACTTAACACACCTCCATTCTATGACTTCACAGACCTCCATTCCGTGACTTCACACACCATTATTGTTTGACTTCACACACCTCCATTCTGGGACTTCACACACCTCCATTGTAACTTCACACACCTCCATTCTGTGACTTCACACACCTCCATTCTGTGACAACACAAATCTCCATTCTGTGACTTCACACACCTCCATTCTATGACTTCACACACCTCCATTCTGTGACTTCACACACCACCATTCTGTGACTTCACACACCTCCCTTTTTTGGACTTCACACACCTCCATTCCATGACTTCACGCATCTCCATTTTATGAGTTCGCACACCTCCATTTTTACTTCACACACCTACATTCTATGACTTCACACACCTTCATTCTACTTCAGAAACATCCATTCTATGACTTCACACACCTCCAATATATGACTTTACAAACCTCCATTCTGTGACTTCACACACCTCCATTCTGAGTTCACACACCTCAATTCTGTGACTTCACACACCTCAATTCTGGCTTCACACACCTCCATTCTATGACTTCACACAATTCCTTTCTATGACTTCACACACCTCCATCTATGACTTCACACACCTCCATTGTGATTTTACACACCTCCATTCTATGACATCACACACCTCCATTATGACTTCACATAGCTCCATTCTATGACTTCACACACCTCCATTCTGTGCCTTCACACATCTCCATTCTATGACTTAACACACCTTCATTCTTACTTCACAAACATCCATTCTATGATCACACACCTCCATTCTATGACTTCACACACCTCCATTCTATAACTTCACACACCTCCATTCTGTGACTTCACACACCTCAATTCTGTGACTTCACACAACTCCATTATGACTTCACACACCTCCATTCTATGACTTCAAACACCTCCATTCTATGACTTCACACCTCCATTCTGTGATTTCACACACCTCCATTCTCAGTTCACACACCTTCATTCTGTGACTTCACACACCTCCAATCTGACTTCACACAGCGCCATTCTATGACTTCACACACCTCCATACTGTGACTTCACACACCTCCATTTTATGATTTCACACAACTCCCTTGTGACTTCACACACCTCCATTCTATGACTTCACACAACTCCATTCTGACTTCACACACCTCCATTATGTGACTTCACACACCTCCATTCCATGACTTCACACACCTCCATTCCATGACTTCACACACCTTCATTCGATGACTTCACACACCTCCATTCTATGATTTCACACACCTCCCTTGTGACTTCACACACCTCCATTCTATGACTTCACACAACTACATTCTGACTTCACACACCTCCATTCTGTGACTTCACACACCTCAATTCCATGACTTCACACACCTCCATTCTGTGATTTCACACACCTCCATTCTGTGACTTCACACACCTTTATTTTTTGACTTCACACAATGCATTCTTTGACTTCACACACCTTTATTCCATGACTTCACACACCTCCATTCTATGAGTTTCTCAGAACTCCATTCTATGAGTTCACACACCTCCATTTTGACTTCATACACCTCCATTCTATGAATTCACACACATTCATTCTTATTCAGAAACATCCATTTTATGACTTCACACACCTCCATTGTATGACTTCACACAACTCCATTCTATGAGTTCACACCCCTCCATTTGTGACTCTACACACCACATATTTGACTTCACACACCTCCATTCTGTGATTTCAGACACCTCCATTCTGTGACTTCACACACCTTTATTGTTTGACTTCACACACCTCCATTCTTTGACTTCACACACCTCCATTTCATGACTTCACACAACTCCATTCTATGAGTTCACAAACCTCCATTCTATGAGTTCACACACCTCCATTTTGACTTCACACACCTCCATTCTGGGACTTCACACACCTCCATTCTGTGACTTCACACACCTCCATTCTATGACTTCCCACACCTACATTCTGTGACTTCACACACCTCCATTCTGTTACTTCACACACCTCGATTTTGACTTCACACACTTCCATTATTTGAATTCACACACCTCCATTCTGTGACTTCACACACATTAACATTGTTTGACTTCACACACCTCTATATTTGGACTTCACACACCTCCATTCCATGACTTCACACATCTCCATTTTATGAGTTTGCACACCTCCATTTTGACTTCACACATCTCCATTCTATGACTTCACACACCTTCATTCTACTTCAGAAACATCCGTTCTATGACTTCCCACACCTCCATTCTATGATTTCACAAACCTCCATTCTGTGACTTCACACACCTCCATTCTGAGTTCACAAACCTCAATTCTTTGACTTCACACACCTCAATTCTGGCTTCACACACCTCCATTCTATGACTTCACACACTTCCATTCTATGACTTTACACACCTCCATTCTTTGACTTCACACACCTCCATTGTGAGTTCACACACCCCCATTCTGTGACTTCACACACCTCCATTCTTTGACTTCACACACCTCCATTCTGTGACTTCACACACCTCCATTCTATGACTTCACACACCTCCATTCTATGAATTCACACATCTCCATTCTGTGACTTCACACAACTCCATTCTATGACTTCCCACACATCCATTCTGGGACTTCACACACATCCATTCTGAGTTCACACACCTCCGTTCTGTGACTTAACACACCTTCATTCCGTGACTTCACACACCTTCCTTCTATGATTTCACACACCTCCATTCTATGACTTCACACACCTCCTTTCTATGACTTCACACACCTATATTCTTTGACTTCGCACACCTCCATTCTTTGACTTCACACACCTCCATTTTGAGTTCACACACATACATTCTGTGACTTCACACACCTCCATTTGTGACGTTACACACCACCATTTTGACTTCACACACCTCCATTCTGTGACTTCACACACCTCCATTCTAACTTCACATACCTCCATTCTGACTTCACAAACATCAATTCTGTGACTTCACACACCTCCATTCTTTGACTTCACACACCTCCATTGTGAGTTCACACACCTCCATTCTGAATTCACAAACATCAATTCTGTGACTTCACACACCTCCATTCTATGACTTCACACACCTCCATTGTGAGTTCACACACCTCCATTCTGAATTCACAAACATCAATTCTGTGACTTCACACACCTCCATTCTATGACTTCACACACCTCCATTCTATGACTTCACACACCTCCATTCTATGACTACACAAACCTCCATTCTGACTTCACACACCTCCATTCTGACTTCACAAACATCAATTCTGTGACTTCACACCTCCATTCTATGACTTCATACGCCTCCATTGTATGACTTCACACACCTCCTTTCTGTGACTTCACACACTTCCATTCTTTGACTTCACACACCTCCATTTTTGACTTCACACATCTCCATTGTTAGTTCACACACCTCCATTCTATGACTTCACACACCTCCATTCTCACTTCACAAAGCTCCATTCTGTGACTTCACACACCTCCATTCTGTGCCTTCACACATTTCCATTTTATGACTTAACACACCTTCATTCTTACTTCACAAACATTCATTCTATGACTTCACACACCTCCATTCTATGACTTCACACACCTCCATTCTATGACTTTACACACCTCCATTCTGTGACTTCACACACCTCCATTCTGAGTTCACAAACCTCCATTCTGTGACTTAACGCACCTCCATTCTGTGACTTCACACACCTCCGTTCTGACTTCACACACCTCCATTCTATGACTTTACACACCTCCATTCTGTGACTTCACACACCTCAATTCTGTGACTTCACACACCTACATTATGACCTCACACACCTCCATTCTATGACTTCACACACCTCCATTCTGAGTTCACAAACCTCCATTCTGTGACTTAACGCACCTCCATTCTGTGACTTCACACACCTCCGTTCTGACTTCACATACCTCCATTCTATGACTTCACACACCTCCATTCTGTGACTTCACACACCTCAATTCTGTGACTTCACACACCTCCCTTATGACTTCACACACCTCCATTCTATGACTTCACACACCTCCATTCTATGACTTCACACACCTAGATTCTGTGACTTCACACACCTCCGTTCTGAGTTCACACACCTCAATTCTGTGACTTCACACACCTCCATTCTGACTTCACCCAGCTCCATTCAATGACTTCGCACACCTCCAATCTGACTTCACACAGCTCCACTCTATGCTTTAACACACCTCCATTCTATGATTTCACACACCTCCATTCTATGACTTCACACACCTCCATTCTGTGATTTCACACACCTCCATTCTGAGTTCAAACACCTCCGTTCTGTGACTTAACACACCTCCATTCTGTGATTTCACACACCACCATTCTGTGTTCACACACCTCCATTCTGTGACTTCACACACCTCCGTTCTGACGTGAAACAGCTCCATTCTATGACTTCACACTCCTCCATTCTGTGCCTTCACACACCTCCATTCTATGACTTAACACACCTTCATTCTTACTTCACAAACATCCATTCTATGACTTCACACACCTCCATTCTATGACTTCACACACCTCCATTCTGACTTCACACACCTCCGTTCTATGACTTCACACAACTCCATTCTGACTTCAGACACCTCCATTCTATGAGGTCACACACGTGCATTGTGACATCACACACCTCCATTCTATGACTTCACACACCTCCATTCTAACTTCACACACCTCCATTCTGACTTCACAAACATCAATTCTGTGACTTCACACACCTCCATTCTTTGACTTCACACACCTCCATTGTGAGTTCACACACCTCCATTCTGAATTCACAAACATCAATTCTGTGACTTCACACACCTCCATTCTATGACTTCACACACCTCCATTCTGTGACTTCACACACCTCCATTCTATGACTTCACAAACCTCCATTCTGACTTCACACACCTCCATTCTGACTTCACAAACATCAATTCTGTGACTTCACACACCTCCATTGTATGACTTCATACGCCTCCATTGTATGACTGCACACACCTCCATTCTGTGACTTCACACACTTCCATTCTTTGACTTCACACACCTCCATTTTTTGACTTCACACATCTCCATTGTTAGTTCACACACCTCCATTCTATGACTTCACACACCTCCATTCTGACTTCACAAAGCTCCATTCTATGACTTCACACACCTCCATTCTGTGCCTTCACACATTTCCATTTTATGACTTAACACACCTTCATTCTTACTTCACAAACATTCATTCTATGACTTCACACACCTCCATTCTATGACTTCACACACCTCCAATCTATGACTTTACACACCTCTATTCTGTGAATTCACACACCTCAATTCTGTGACTTCACACACCTACATTATGACTTCACACACCTCCATTCTATGACTTCACACACCTCCATTCTGACTTCACACACCTCCATTCTATGACTTCCACACCTCCATTCTGTGACTTCACACACCACTATTCTATGACTTCACATAACTCCATTGTGACTTCACACACCTCCATTCAATGAGTTCACAAACCTGCATTCTGACTTCACACACCTCCATTCTATGACTTCACACAACTCCATTCTGACTTCACACACCTCCATTCTGTGACTTCACACACCTCCATTCTGTGACTTCGCACACCTACATTGTTTGACTTCACACACCTCCATTCTTTGACTTCACACACCTCCATTCCATGAATTCACACACCTCTACTCTATCAGTTCACACACATGCATTCTATGAGTTCACACACCACCATTTTGACTTCATACACCTCCATTCTATGACTTCACACACCTACACTCTTACTTCAGGAACATCCATTTTATGAATTCACCCACCTCCATTCTATGACTTCACAAACCTCCATTCTATGACTTCACACACCTCCATTCTATGACTTCACACACCTCCATTCTATGACTTCATACGCCTCCATTCTATGACTTCACACACCTCCATTCTGTGACTTCACACACTTCCATTCTTTGACTTCACACACCTCCATTTTTTGACTTCACACATCTCCATTGTTAGTTCACACACCTCCATTCTATGACTTCACACACCTCCATTCTGACTTCACAAAGCTCCATTCTATGACTTCACACAACTCCATTGTGTGCCTTCACACATTTCCATTTTATGACTTAACACACCTTCATTCTTACTTCACAAACATTCATTCTATGACTTCACACATCTCCATTCTATGACTCACACACCTCCATTCTATGACTTTACACACCTCCATTCTGTGACTTCACACACCGCAATTCTGTGACTTCACACACCTACATTATGACTTCACACACCTCCATTCTATGACTTCACACACCTCCATTCTGACTTCACACACCTCCATTCTATGACCTCCACACCTCCATTCTGTGACTTCACACACCACCATTCAATGACTTCACATACCTCCATTGTGACTTCACACACCTCCATTCTATGAGTTCACACACCTCCATTCTGACTTCACACACCTCCATTCTATGACTTCACACAACTCCATTCTGACTTCACACACCTCCATTCTGTGACTTCACACACCTCCATTCCATGACTTCACACACCTCCATTCGATGCCTTCACACACCTCCATTCTTTGACTTAACACACCTCCATTCTATGAGTTCACACACCTCCATTTGTGACTCTACACACCACCTTTTTGACTTCACACACCTCCATTCTGTGATTTCACACACCTCCATTCTGTGACTTCACACACCTTTATTGTTTGACTTCACACACCTCCATTCTTTGAATTCACACACCTCCTTTCCATGACTTCACACACCTCCATTCTAAGAGTTCACACACCTCCTTTCTATGAGTTCACACACCTCCATTTTGACTTCACAAACCTCCATTCTATGACTTCACACACCTTCATTCTTACTTCAGAAGTATCCATTATATAACTTCACGCACTTCCATTCTATGACTTCACAAATCTCCGTTCTGTGATTTCACACACCTCCATTCTGAGTTCACACACTTCCATTCTCTGAGTTCACACACCTCCATTCTGTGACTTAACACTCCTCCATTCTATGACTTCACAGACCTCCATTCCGTGACTTCACACACCATTATTGTTTGACTTCACACACCTCCATTCTGGGACTTCACACACCTCCATTGTAAGTTCACACACCTCCATTCTGTGACTTCACACACCTCCATTCTGTGACTTCACACACCTCCATTCTGTGACAACATAAATCTCCATTCTGTGACTTCACACACCTCCATTCTATGACTTCACACACCTCCATTCTGTGACTTCACACACCACCATTCTGTGACTTCACACACCTCCCTTTTTTGGACTTCACACACCTCCATTCCATGACTTCACGCATCTCCATTTTATGAGTTCGCACACCTCCATTTTTACTTCACACACCTACATTCTATGACTTCACACACCTTCATTCTACTTCAGAAACATCCATTCTATGACTTCACACACCTCCATTATATGACTTTACAAACCTCCATTCTGTGACTTCACACACCTCCATTCTGAGTTCACACACCTCAATTCTGTGACTTCACACACCTCAATTCTGGCTTCACACACCTCCATTCTATGACTTCACACAATTCCTTTCTATGACTTCACACACCTCCATTCTTTGACTTCACACACCTCCATTGTGATTTTACACACCTCCATTCTATGACATCACACACCTCCATTATGACTTCACATAGCTCCATTCTATGACTTCACACACCTCCATTCTGTGCCTTCACACATCTCCATTCTATGACTTAACACACCTTCATTCTTACTTCACAAACATCCATTCTATGATCACACACCTCCATTCTATGACTTCACACACCTCCATTCTATAACTTCACACACCTCCATTCTGTGACTTCACACACCTCAATTCTGTGACTTCACACAACTCCATTATGACTTCACACACCTCCATTCTATGACTTCAAACACCTCCATTCTATGACTTCACACCTCCATTTTGTGATTTCACACACCTCCATTCTCAGTTCACACACCTTCATTCTGTGACTTCACACACCTCCAATCTGACTTCACACAGCTCCATTCTATGACTTCACACACCTCCATACTGTGACTTCACACACCTCCATTCTATGATTTCACACACCTCCCTTGTGACTTCACACACCTCCATTCTATGACTTCACACAACTCCATTCTGACTTCACACACCTTCATTATGTGACTTCACACACCTCCATTCCATGACTTCACACACCTCCATTCCATGACTTCACACACCTCCATTCGATGACTTCACACACCTCCATTCTATGATTTCACACACCTCCCTTGTGACTTCACACACCTCCATTCTATGACTTCACACAACTACATTCTGACTTCACACACCTCCATTCTGTGACTTCACACACCTCAATTCCATGACTTCACACACCTCCATTCTGTGATTTCACACACCTCCATTCTGTGACTTCACACACCTTTATTGTTTGACTTCACACAATGCATTCTTTGACTTCACACACCTTTATTCCATGACGTCACAAACCTCCATTCTATGAGTTTCTCAGAACTCCATTCTATGAGTTCACACACCTCCATTTTGACTTCATACACCTCCATTCTATGACTTCACACACATTCATTCTTATTCAGAAACATCCATTTTATGACTTCACACACCTCCATTGTATGACTTCACACACCTCCGTTCTGTGACTTCACACACTTCCATTCCATGACTTCCCACACCTCCATTCTTTGACTTCACACACCTCCATTCTATGAGTTCACACCCCTCCATTTGTGACTCTACACACCACATATTTGACTTCACACACCTCCATTCTGTGATTTCAGACACCTCCATTCTGTGACTTCACACACCTTTATTGTTTGACTTCACACACCTCCATTCTTTGACTTCACACACCTCCATTTCATGACCTCACACAACTCCATTATATGAGTTCACAAACCTCCATTCTATGAGTTCACACACCTCCATTTTGACTTCACACACCTCCATTCTGGGACTTCACACACCTCCATTCTGTGACTTCACACACCTCCATTCTATGACTTCCCACACCTACATTCTGTGACTTCACACACCTCCATTCTGTTACTTCACACACCTCGATTTTGACTTCACACACTTCCATTATTTGAATTCACACACCTCCATTCTGTGACTTCACACACATTAACATTGTTTGACTTCACACACCTCTATATTTGGACTTCACACACCTCCATTCCATGACTTCACACATCTCCATTTTATGAGTTCGCACACCTCCATTTTGACTTCACACATCTCCATTCTATGACTTCACACACCTTCATTCTACTTCAGAAACATCCGTTCTATGACTTCCCACACCTCCATTCTATGATTTCACAAACCTCCATTCTGTGACTTCACACACCTCCATTCTGAGTTCACAAACCTCAATTCTTTGACTTCACACACCTCAATTCTGGCTTCACACACCTCCATTCTATGACTTCACACACTTCCATTCTATGACTTTACACACCTCCATTCTTTGACTTCACACACCTCCATTGTGAGTTCACACACCCCCATTCTGTGACTTCACACACCTCCATTCTTTGACTTCACACACCTCCATTCTGTGACTTCACACACCTCCATTCTATGACTTCACACACCTCCATTCTATGAATTCACACATCTCCATTCTGTGACTTCACACAACTCCATTCTATGACTTCCCACACCTCCATTCTGGGACTTCACACACCTCCATTCTGAGTTCACACACCTCCGTTCTGTGACTTAACACACCTTCATTCCGTGACTTCACACACCTTCCTTCTATGATTTCACACACCTCCATTCTATGACTTCACACACCTCCTTTCTATGACTTCACACACCTATATTCTTTGACTTCGCACACCTCCATTCTTTGACTTCACACACCTCCATTTAGAGTTCACACACATACATTCTGTGACTTCACACACCTCCATTTGTGACGTTACACACCACCATTTTGACCTCACACACCTCCATTCTGTGACTTCACACACCTCCATTCTAACTTCACATACCTCCATTCTGACTTCACAAACATCAATTCTGTGACTTCACACACCTCCATTCTTTGATTTCACACACCTCCATTGTGAGTTCACACACCTCCATTCTGAATTCACAAACATCAATTCTGTGACTTCACACACCTCCATTCTATGACTTCACACACCTCCATTCTATGTCTTCACAAACATCAATTCTGTGACTTCACACACCTCCATTCTTTGACTTCACACACCTCCATTGTGAGTTCACACACCTCCATTCTGAATTCACAAACATCAATTCTGTGACTTCACACACCTCCATTCTATGACTTCACACACCTACATTCTATGACTTCACACACCTCCATTCTATGACTACACAAACCTCCATTCTGACTTCACACACCTCCATTCTGACTTCACAAACATCAATTCTGTGACTTCACACCTCCATTCTATGATTTCATACGCCTCCATTGTATGACTTCACACACCTCCTTTCTGTGACTTCACACACTTCCATTCTTTGACTTCACACACCTCCATTTTTGACTTCACACATCTCCATTGTTAGTTCACACACCTCCATTCTATGACTTCACACACCTCCATTCTCACTTCACAAAGCTCCATTCTGTGACTTCACACACCTCCATTCTGTGCCTTCACACATTTCCATTTTATGACTTAACACACCTTCATTCTTACTTCACAAACATTCATTCTATGACTTCACACACCTCCATTCTATGACTTCACACACCTCCATTCTATGACTTTACACACCTCCATTCTGTGACTTCACACACCTCAATTCTGTCACTTCACACACCTACATTATGACCTCACACACCTCCATTCTATGACTTCACACACCTCCATTCTGAGTTCACAAACCTCCATTCTGTGACTTAACGCACCTCCATTCTGTGACTTCACACACCTCCGTTCTGACTTCACACACCTCCATTCTATGACTTCACACACCTCCATTCTGTGACTTCACACACTTCAATTCTGTGACTTCACACACCTCCCTTATGACTTCACACACCTCCATTCTATGACTTCACACACCTCCATTCTATGACTTCACACACCTAGATTCTGTGACTTCACACACCTCCGTTCTGAGTTCACACACCTCAATTCTGTGACTTCACACACCTCCATTCTGACTTCACCCAGCTCCATTCAATGACTTCGCACACCTCCAATCTGACTTCACACAGCTCCACTCTGTGCTTTAACACACCTCCATTCTATGATTTCACACACCTCCATTCTATGACTTCACACACCTCCATTCTGTGATTTCACACACCTCCATTCTGAGTTCAAACACCTCCGTTCTGTGACTTAACACACCTCCATTCTGTGATTTCACACACCACCATTCTGTGTTCACACACCTCCATTCTGTGACTTCACACACCTCCATTCTGACGTCAAACTGCTCCATTCTATGACTTCACACTCCTCCATTCTGTGCCTTCACACACCTCCATTCTATGACTTAACACACCTTCATTCTTACTTCACAAACATCCATTCTATGACTTCACATACCTCCATTCTATGACTTCACACACCTCCATTCTGACTTCACACACCTCCGTTCTATGACTTCACACAACTCCATTCTGACTTCAGACACCTCCATTCTATGAGGTCACACACGTGCATTGTGACATCACACACCTCCATTCTATGACTTCACACACCTCCATTCTAACTTCACACACCTCCATTCTGACTTCACAAACATCAATTCTGTGACTTCACACACCTCCATTCTTTGACTTCACACACCTCCATTGTGAGTTCACACACCTCCATTCTGAATTCACAAACATCAATTCTGTGACTTCACACACCTCCATTCTGTGACTTCACACACCTCCATTCTATGACTTCACAAACCTCCATTCTGACTTCACACACCTCCATTCTGACTTCACAAACATCAATTCTGTGACTTCACACACCTCCATTCTATGACTTCATACGCCTCCATTCTATGACTTCACACACCTCCATTCTGTGACTTCACACACTTCCATTCTTTGACTTCACACACCTCCATTTTTTGACTTCACACATCTCCATTGTTAGTTCACACACCTCCATTCTATGACTTCACACACCTCCATTCTGACTTCACAAAGCTCCATTCTATGACTTCACACACCTCCATTCTGTGCCTTCACACATTTCCATTTTATGACTTAACACACCTTCATTCTTACTTCACAAACATTCATTCTATGACTTCACACACCTCCATTCTATGACTTCACACACCTCCAATCTATGACTTTACACACCTCCATTCTGTGACTTCACACACCTCAATTCTGTGACTTCACACACCTACATTATGACTTCACACACCTCCATTCTATGACTTCACACACCTCCATTCTGACTTCACACACCTCCATTCTATGACTTCCACACCTCCATTCTGTGACTTCACACACCACTATTCTATGACTTCACATACCTCCATTGTGACTTCACACACCTCCATTCTATGAGTTCACACACCTCCATTCTGACTTCACACACCTCCATTCTATGACTTCACACAACTCCATTCTGACTTCACACACCTCCATTCTGTGACTTCACACACCTCCATTCTGTGACTTCGCACACCTACATTGTTTGACTTCACACATCTCCATTCTTTGACTTCACACACCTCCATTCCATGAATTCACACACCTCTACTCTATCAGTTCACACACATGCATTCTATGAGTTCACACACCACCATTTTGACTTCATACACCTCCATTCTATGACTTCACACACCTACACTCTTACTTCAGGAACATCCATTTTATGAATTCACCCACCTCCATTCTATGACTTCACAAACCTCCATTCTATGACTTCACACACCTCCATTCTATGACTTCACACACCTCCATTCTATGACTTCACACACCTCCATTCTATGACTTCACACACCTCAATTCTGTGACTTCACACACCTCCATTCTATGAGTTCACACACCTGCATTGTGACTGCACACACCTCCATTCTATGACTTCACTCACCTCCATTCTGACTTCACACACCTCCATTCTGACTTCACAAACATCAATTCTGTGACTTCACACACCTCCATTCTTTGACTTCACACAACTCCATTGTGAGTACACACACCTCCATTCTGACTTCACAAACATCAATTCTGTGACTTCACACACATCCATTGTACGACTTCACACACCTCCATTCTATGACTTCACAAGCTTCCATTCTGACTTCACACACGTCCATTCTGACTTCACAAACATCAATTCTGTGACTTCACACAACTCCATTCTCTGACTTCACACACCTTTATTGTTTGACTTCACACACCTCCATTCTTTGACTTCACACATCTCCATTGTGAGTTAACACACCTTCATTCTATGACTTCACACACCTCCATTCTGACTACACAGCTCCATTCTATGACTTCACACACCTCCATTCTGTGCCTTCACACATCTCCATTCTAGGACTTAACACACCTTCATTCTTACTTCACAAACATCCATTCTATGACTTCACACACCTCCATTCTATGACTTCACACACCTCCATTCTATGACTTCACAAACCTCCATTCTGTGACTTCACACATCTCAATTCTGTGACTTCACACACCTACATTATGACCTCACACACCTCCATTCTATGACTTCACACACCTCCATTCTATGACTTCACACACCTAGATTCTGTGACTTCACACACCTCCGTTCTGAGTTCACACACCTCAAATCTGTGACTTCACACACCTCCATTCTGACTTCACCCAGCTCCATTCAATGACTTCGCACACCACCAATCTGACTTCACACAGCTCCACTCTATGCTTTCCCACACCTCCATTCTATGATTTCACACACCTCCATTCTATGACTTCACACACCTCCATTCTGTGATTTCACACACCTCCATTCTGAGTTCAAACACCTCCGTTCTGTGACTTAACACACCTCCATTCTGTGACTTCACACACCACCATTCTGAGTTCACACACCTCAATTCTGTGACTTCACACACCTCCCTTATGACTTCACACACCTCCATTTTATGACTTCACACACCTCCATTCTATGACTTCACACACCTAGATTCTGTGACTTCACACACCTCCGTTCTGAGTTCACACACCTCAATTCTGTGACTTCACACACCTCCATTCTGACTTCACCCAGCTCCATTCAATGACTTCGCACACCACCAATCTGACTTCACACAGCTCCACTCTATGCTTTCCCACACGTCCATTAAATGATTTCACACACCTCCATTCTATGACTTCACACACCTCCATTCTGTGATTTCACACACCTCCATTCTGAGTTCAAACACCTCCGTTCTGTGACTTAACACACCTCCATTCTGTGACTTCACACACCACCATTCTGAGTTCACACACCTCCATTCTATGACTTCACACACCTCCATTCTGACGTCAAACAGCTCCATTCTATGACTTCACACACCTCCATTCTGTGACTTCACACACCTGCATTCTATGACTTAACACACCTTCATTCTTACTTCACAAACATCCATTCTATGACTTCACACACCTCCATTCTATGACTTCACACACCTCCATTCTATGACTTCACAAACCTCCATTCTATGACTTCACACACCTCAATTCTGTGACTTCACACACCTCCATTATGAATTCACACACATCCATTCTATGATTTCACACACCTCCATTCTATGACTTCACACACCTTCATTCTGTGACTTCACACACCTCCATTCTGAGTTCACACACCTCCATTCTGTGACTTCACACAACTCTATTCTGACTTCACACAGCTCCATTCTATGACTTCACACACCTCCATTCTGTGACTTCACACACCTCCATTCTATGATTTCACATACCTCCATTGTGACTTCACCCAGCTCCATTCTATGAGTTCACACACCTCCATTCTGACTTCACACACCTCCATTCTATGACTTCACACACCTCCATTCTGACTTCACACACCTCCGTTCTATGACTTCACAAAACTCCATTCTGACTTCAGACACCTCCATTCTATGAGGTCACACACGTGCATTTTGACATCATACACCTCCATTCTATGACTTCACACACCTCCATTCTAACTTCACACACTTCCATTCTGACTTCACAAACATCAATTCTGTGACTTCACACACCTCCATTCTTTGACTTCACACACCTCCATTGTGAGTTCACACACCTCCATTCTGAATTCACAAACATCAATTCTGTGACTTCACACACCTCCATTCTATGACTTCACACACCTCCATTCTATGACTTCACACACCTCCATTCTATGACTTCACAAACCTCCATTCTGACTTCACACACCTCCATTCTGACTTCACAAACATCAATTCTGTGACTTCACACACCTCCATTCTATGACTTCATACGCCTCCATTCTATGACTTCACACACCTCCATTCTGTGACTTCACACACTTCCATTCTTTGACTTCACACACCTCCATTTTTTGACTTCACACATCTCCATTGTTAGTTCACACACCTCCATTCTATGACTTCACACACCTCCATTCTGACTTCACAAAGCTCCATTCTATGACTTCACACACCTCCATTCTGTGCCATCACACATTTCCATTTTATGACTTAACACACCTTCATTCTTACTTCACAAACATTCATTCTATGACTTCACACACCTCCATTCTATGACTTCACACACCTCCAATCTATGACTTTACACACCTCCATTCTGTGACTTCACACACCTCAATTCTGTGACTTCACACACCTACATTATGACTTCACACACCTCCATTCTATGACTTCACACACCTCCATTCTGACTTCACACACCTCCATTCTATGACTTCCACACCTCCATTCTGCGACTTCACACACCACTATTCTATGACTTCACATACCTCCATTGTGACTTCACACACCTCCATTCTATGAGTTCACACACCTCCATTCTGAATTCACACACCTCCATTCTATGACTTCACACAACTCCATTCTGACTTCACACACCTCCATTCTGTGACTTCACACACCTCCATTCTGTGACTTCGCACACCTACATTGTTTGACTTCACACACCTCCATTCTTTGACTTCACACACCTCCATTCCATGACTTCACACACCTCTGCTCTATCAGTTCACACACATCCATTCTATGAGTTCACACACCACCATTTTGACTTCATACACCTCCATTCTATGACTTCACACAGCTACATTCTTACTTCAGGAACATCCATTTTATGAATTCACCCACCTCCATTCTATGACTTCACAAACCTCCATTCTATGACTTCACACACCTCCATTCTATGACTTCACACACCTCCATTCTGTGACTTCACACACCTCCATTCTATGAGTTCACACACCTCCATTCTATGAGTTCACACACCTGCATTGTGACATCACACACCTCCATTCTATGACTTCACTCACCTCCATTCTGACTTCACACACCTCCATTCTGACTTCACAAACATCAATTCTGTGACTTCACACACCTCCATTCTTTGACTTCACACAACTCCATTGTGAGTACAGACACCTGCATTCTGACTTCACAAACATCAATTCTGTGACTTCACACACATCCATTCTACGACTTCACACACCTCCATTCTATGACTTCACAAACTTCCATTCTGACTTCACACACGTCCATTCTGACTTCACAAACATCAATTCTGTGACTTCACACAACTCCATTCTCTGACTTCACACACCTCCATTCTATGACTTCACACACCTCCATTCTATGACTTCACAAACTTCCATTCTTTGACTTCACACACCTCCATTCTTTGACTTCACACATCTCCATTGTGAGTTCACACACCTTCATTCTATGACTTCACACACCTCCATTCTGACTACACAGCTCCATTCTATGACTTCACACACCTCCATTCTGTGCCTTCACACATCTCCATTCTAGGACTTAACACACCTTTATTCTTACTTCACAAACATCCATTCTATGACTTCACACACCTCCATTCTATGACTTCTCACACCTCCATTCTATGACTTCACAAACTTCCATTCAGTGACTTCACACATCTCAATTCTGTGACTTCACACACCTACATTATGACCTCACACACCTCCATTCTATGACTTTACACACCTCCATTCTATGACTTCACACACATCCATTCTGTGATTTCACACACCTCCATTCTGAGCTCAAACACCTCCGTTCTGTGACTTAACACACCTCCATTCTGTGACTTCACACACCACCATTCTGAGTTCACACACCTCAATTCTGTGACTTCACACACCTCCCTTATGACTTCACACACCTCCATTTTATGACTTCACACACCTCCATTCTATGACTTCACACACCTAGATTCTGTGACTTCACACACCTCCGTTCTGAGTTCACACACCTCAATTCTGTGACTTCACACACCTCCATTCTGACTTCACCCAGCTCCATTCAATGACTTCGCACACCTCCAATCTGACTTCACACAGCTCCACTCTATGCTTTCCCACACCTCCATTAAATGATTTCACACACCTCCATTCTATGACTTCACACACCTCCATTCTGTGATTTCACACACCTCCATTCTGAGTTCAAACACCTCCGTTCTGTGACTTAACACACCTCCATTCTGTGACTTCACACACCACCATTCTGAGTTCACACACCTCCATTCTATGACTTCACACACCTCCATTCTGACGTCAAACATCTCCATTCTATGACGTCACACACCTCCATTCTGTGACGTCACACACCTGCATTCTATGACTTAACACACCTTCATTCTTACTTCACAAACATCCATTCTATGACTTCACACACCTCCATTCTATGACTTCACACACCTCCATTCTATGACTTCACAAACCTCCATTCTATGACTTCACACACCTCAATTCTGTGACTTCACACACCTCCATTATGAATTCACACACCTCCATTCTATGATTTCACACACCTCCATTCTATGACTTCACACACCTTCATTCTGTGACCTCACACACCTCCATTCTGAGTTCACACACCTCCATTCTGTGACTTCACACAACTCTATTCTGACTTCACACAGCTCCATTCTATGACTTCACACACCTCCATTCTGTGACTTCACACACCTCCATTCTATGACTTCACATACCTCCATTGTGACTTCACCCAGCTCCATTCTATGAGTTCACACACCTCCATTCTGACTTCACACACCTCCATTCTATGACTTCACACACCTCCATTCTGACTTCACACACCTCCGTTCTATGACTTCAGACAACTCCATTCTGACTTCAGACACCTCCATTCTATGAGGTCACACACGTGCATTTTGACATCACACACCTCCATTCTATGACTTCACACACCTCCATTCTAACTTCACACACTTCCATTCTGACTTCACAAACATCAATTCTGTGACTTCACACACCTCCATTCTTTGACTTCACACACCTCCATTGTGAGTTCACACATCTCCATTCTGAATTCACAAACATCAATTCTGTGACTTCACACACCTCCATTCTATGACTTCACACACCTCCATTCTATGACTTCACACACCTCCATTCTATGAGTTCACAAACCTCCATTCTGACTTCACACACCTCCATTCTGACTTCACAAACATCAATTCTGTGACTTCACACACCTCCATTCTATGACTTCATACGCCTCCATTCTATGACTTCACACACCTCCATTCTGTGACTTCACACACTTCCATTCTTTGACTTCACACACCTCCATTTTTTGACTTCACACATCTCCATTGTTAGTTCACACACCTCCATTCTATGACTTCACACACCTCCATTCTGACTTCACAAAGCTCCATTCTATGACTTCACACACCTCCATTCTGTGCCATCACACATTTCCATTTTATGACTTAACACACCTTCATTCTTACTTCACAAACATTCATTCTATGACTTCACACACCTCCATTCTATGACTTCACACACCTCCACTCTATGACTTTACACACCTCCATTCTGTGACTTCACACACCTCAATTCTGTGACTTCACACACCTACATTATGACTTCACACACCTCCATTCTATGACTTCACACACCTCCATTCTGACTTCACACACCTCCATTCTATGACTTCCACACCTCCATTCTGCGACTTCACACACCACTATTCTATGACTTCACATACCTCCATTGTGACTTCACACACCTCCATTCTATGAGTTCACACACCTCCATTCTGACTTCACACACCTCCATTCTATGACTTCACACACCTCCATTCTATGACTTCACACACCTCCATTCTGTGACTTCACACACCTCCATTCTATGAGTTCACACACCTCCATTCTATGAGTTCACACACCTGCATTGTGACATCACACACCTCCATTCTATGACTTCACTCACCTCCATTCTGACTTCACACACCTCCATTCTGACTTCACAAACATCAATTCTGTGACTTCACACACCTCCATTCTTTGACTTCACACAACTCCATTGTGAGTACAGACACCTGCATTCTGACTTCACAAACATCAATTCTGTGACTTCACACACATCCATTCTACGACTTCACACACCTCCATTCTATGACTTCACAAACTTCCATTCTGACTTCACACACGTCCATTCTGACTTCACAAACATCAATTCTGTGACTTCACACAACTCCATTCTCTGACTTCACACACCTCCATTCTATGACTTCACACACCTCCATTCTATGACTTCACAAACTTCCATTCTTTGACTTCACACACCTCCATTCTTTGACTTCACACATCTCCATTGTGAGTTCACACACCTTCATTCTATGACTTCACACACCTCCATTCTGACTACACAGCTCCATTCTATGACTTCACACACCTCCATTCTGTGCCTTCACACATCTCCATTCTAGGACTTAACACACCTTTATTCTTACTTCACAAACATCCATTCTATGACTTCACACACCTCCATTCTATGACTTCTCACACCTCCATTCTATGACTTCACAAACTTCCATTCAGTGACTTCACACATCTCAATTCTGTGACTTCACACACCTACATTATGACCTCACACACCTCCATTCTATGACTTTACACACCTCCATTCTATGACTTCACACACATCCATTCTGTGATTTCACACACCTCCATTCTGAGCTCAAACACCTCCGTTCTGTGACTTAACACACCTCCATTCTGTGACTTCACACACCACCATTCTGAGTTCACACACCTCAATTCTGTGACTTCACACACCTCCCTTATGACTTCACACACCTCCATTTTATGACTTCACACACCTCCATTCTATGACTTCACACACCTAGATTCTGTGACTTCACACACCTCCGTTCTGAGTTCACACACCTCAATTCTGTGACTTCACACACCTCCATTCTGACTTCACCCAGCTCCATTCAATGACTTCGCACACCTCCAATCTGACTTCACACAGCTCCACTCTATGCTTTCCCACACCTCCATTAAATGATTTCACACACCTCCATTCTATGACTTCACACACCTCCATTCTGTGATTTCACACACCTCCATTCTGAGTTCAAACACCTCCGTTCTGTGACTTAACACACCTCCATTCTGTGACTTCACACACCACCATTCTGAGTTCACACACCTCCATTCTATGACTTCACACACCTCCATTCTGACGTCAAACATCTCCATTCTATGACGTCACACACCTCCATTCTGTGACGTCACACACCTGCATTCTATGACTTAACACACCTTCATTCTTACTTCACAAACATCCATTCTATGACTTCACACACCTCCATTCTATGACTTCACACACCTCCATTCTATGACTTCACAAACCTCCATTCTATGACTTCACACACCTCAATTCTGTGACTTCACACACCTCCATTATGAATTCACACACCTCCATTCTATGATTTCACACACCTCCATTCTATGACTTCACACACCTTCATTCTGTGACCTCACACACCTCCATTCTGAGTTCACACACCTCCATTCTGTGACTTCACACAACTCTATTCTGACTTCACACAGCTCCATTCTATGACTTCACACACCTCCATTCTGTGACTTCACACACCTCCATTCTATGACTTCACATACCTCCATTGTGACTTCACCCAGCTCCATTCTATGAGTTCACACACCTCCATTCTGACTTCACACACCTCCATTCTATGACTTCACACACCTCCATTCTGACTTCACACACCTCCGTTCTATGACTTCAGACAACTCCATTCTGACTTCAGACACCTCCATTCTATGAGGTCACACACGTGCATTTTGACATCACACACCTCCATTCTATGACTTCACACACCTCCATTCTAACTTCACACACTTCCATTCTGACTTCACAAACATCAATTCTGTGACTTCACACACCTCCATTCTTTGACTTCACACACCTCCATTGTGAGTTCACACATCTCCATTCTGAATTCACAAACATCAATTCTGTGACTTCACACACCTCCATTCTATGACTTCACACACCTCCATTCTATGACTTCACACACCTCCATTCTATGAGTTCACAAACCTCCATTCTGACTTCACACACCTCCATTCTGACTTCACAAACATCAATTCTGTGACTTCACACACCTCCATTCTATGACTTCATACGCCTCCATTCTATGACTTCACACACCTCCATTCTGTGACTTCACACACTTCCATTCTTTGACTTCACACACCTCCATTTTTTGACTTCACACATCTCCATTGTTAGTTCACACACCTCCATTCTATGACTTCACACACCTCCATTCTGACTTCACAAAGCTCCATTCTATGACTTCACACACCTCCATTCTGTGCCATCACACATTTCCATTTTATGACTTAACACACCTTCATTCTTACTTCACAAACATTCATTCTATGACTTCACACACCTCCATTCTATGACTTCACACACCTCCACTCTATGACTTTACACACCTCCATTCTGTGACTTCACACACCTCAATTCTGTGACTTCACACACCTACATTATGACTTCACACACCTCCATTCTATGACTTCACACACCTCCATTCTGACTTCACACACCTCCATTCTATGACTTCCACACCTCCATTCTGCGACTTCACACACCACTATTCTATGACTTCACATACCTCCATTGTGACTTCACACACCTCCATTCTATGAGTTCACACACCTCCATTCTGACTTCACACACCTCCATTCTATGACTTCACACAACTCCATTCTGACTTCACACACCTCCATTCTGTGACTTCACACATCTCCATTCTGTGACTTCGCACACCTACATTGTTTGACTTCACACACCTCCATTCTTTGACTTCACACACCTCCATTCCATGACTTCACACACCTCTGCTCTATCAGTTCACACACATCCATTCTATGAGTTCACACACCACCATTTTGACTTCATACACCTCCATTCTATGACTTCACACACCTACATTCTTACTTCAGGAACATCCATTTTATGAATTCACCCACCTCCATTCTATGACTTCACAAACCTCCATTCTATGACTTCACACACCTCCATTCTATGACTTCACACACCTCCATTCTGTGACTTCACACACCTCCATTCTATGAGTTCACACACCTCCATTCTATGAGTTCACACACCTGCATTGTGACATCACACACCTCCATTCTATGACTTCACTCTCCTCCATTCTGACTTCACACACCTCCATTCTGACTTCACAAACATCAATTCTGTGACTTCACACACCTCCATTCTTTGACTTCACACATCTCCATTGTGAGTTAACACACCTTCATTCTATGACTTCACACACCTCCATTCTGACTACACAGCTCCATTCTATGACTTCACACACCTCCATTCTGTGCCTTCACACATCTCCATTCTAGGACTTAACACACCTTCATTCTTACTTCACAAATATCCATTCTATGACTTCACACACCTCCATTCTATGACTTCACACACCTCCATTCTATGACTTCACAAACCTCCATTCTGTGACTTCACACATCTCAATTCTGTGACTTCACACACCTACATTATGACCTCACACACCTCCATTCTATGACTTCACAAACCTCCATTCTATGACTTCACACACCTAGATTCTGTGACTTCACACACCTCCGTTCTGAGTTCACACACCTCAAATCTGTGACTTCACACACCTCCATTCTGACTTCACCCAGCTCCATTCAATGACTTCGCACACCACCAATCTGACTTCACACAGCTCCACTCTATGCTTTCCCACACCTCCATTCTATGATTTCACACACCTCCATTCTATGACTTCACACACCTCCATTCTGTGATTTCACACACCTCCATTCTGAGTTCAAACACCTCCGTTCTGTGACTTAACACACCTCCATTCTGTGACTTCACACACCACCATTCTGAGTTCACACACCTCAATTCTGTGACTTCACACACCTCCCTTATGACTTCACACACCTCCATTTTATGACTTCACACACCTCCATTCTATGACTTCACACACCTAGATTCTGTGACTTCACACACCTCCGTTCTGAGTTCACACACCTCAATTCTGTGACTTCACACACCTCCATTCTGACTTCACCCAGCTCCATTCAATGACTTCGCACACCACCAATCTGACTTCACACAGCTCCACTCTATGCTTTCCCACACGTCCATTAAATGATTTCACACACCTCCATTCTATGACTTCACACACCTCCATTCTGTGATTTCACACACCTCCATTCTGAGTTCAAACACCTCCGTTCTGTGACTTAACACACCTCCATTCTGTGACTTCACACACCACCATTCTGAGTTCACACACCTCAATTCTGTGACTTCACACACCTCCCTTATGACTTCACACACCTCCATTTTATGACTTCACACACCTCCATTCTATGACTTCACACACCTAGATTCTGTGACTTCACACACCTCCGTTCTGAGTTCACACACCTCAATTCTGTGACTTCACACACCTCCATTCTGACTTCACCCAGCTCCATTCAATGACTTCGCACACCACCAATCTGACTTCACACAGCTCCACTCTATGCTTTCCCACACGTCCATTAAATGATTTCACACACCTCCATTCTATGACTTCACACACCTCCATTCTGAGTTCAAACACCTCCGTTCTGTGACTTAACACACCTCCATTCTGTGACTTCACACACCACCATTCTGAGTTCACACACCTCCATTCTATGACTTCACACACCTCCATTCTGACGTCAAACAGCTCCATTCTATGACTTCACACACCTCCATTCTGTGACTTCACACACCTGCATTCTATGACTTAACACACCTTCATTCTTACTTCACAAACATCCATTCTATGACTTCACACACCTCCATTCTATGACTTCACACACCTCCATTCTATGACTTCACAAACCTCCATTCTATGACTTCACACACCTCAATTCTGTGACTTCACACACCTCCATTATGAATTCACACACATCCATTCTATGATTTCACACACCTCCATTCTATGACTTCACACACCTTCATTCTGTGACTTCACACACCTCCATTCTGAGTTCACACACCTCCATTCTGTGACTTCACACAACTCTATTCTGACTTCACACAGCTCCATTCTATGACTTCACACACCTCCATTCTGTGACTTCACACACCTCCATTCTATGATTTCACATACCTCCATTGTGACTTCACCCAGCTCCATTCTATGAGTTCACACACCTCCATTCTGACTTCACACACCTCCATTCTATGACTTCACACACCTCCATTCTGACTTCACACACCTCCGTTCTATGACTTCACAAAACTCCATTCTGACTTCAGACACCTCCATTCTATGAGGTCACACACGTGCATTTTGACATCATACACCTCCATTCTATGACTTCACACACCTCCATTCTAACTTCACACACTTCCATTCTGACTTCACAAACATCAATTCTGTGACTTCACACACCTCCATTCTTTGACTTCACACACCTCCATTGTGAGTTCACACACCTCCATTCTGAATTCACAAACATCAATTCTGTGACTTCACACACCTCCATTCTATGACTTCACACACCTCCATTCTATGACTTCACACACCTCCATTCTATGACTTCACAAACCTCCATTCTGACTTCACACACCTCCATTCTGACTTCACAAACATCAATTCTGTGACTTCACACACCTCCATTCTATGACTTCATACGCCTCCATTCTATGACTTCACACACCTCCATTCTGTGACTTCACACACTTCCATTCTTTGACTTCACACACCTCCATTTTTTGACTTCACACATCTCCATTGTTAGTTCACACACCTCCATTCTATGACTTCACACACCTCCATTCTGACTTCACAAAGCTCCATTCTATGACTTCACACACCTCCATTCTGTGCCATCACACATTTCCATTTTATGACTTAACACACCTTCATTCTTACTTCACAAACATTCATTCTATGACTTCACACACCTCCATTCTATGACTTCACACATCTCCACTCTATGACTTTACACACCTCCATTCTGTGACTTCACACACCTCAATTCTGTGACTTCACACACCTACATTATGACTTCACACACCTCCATTCTATGACTTCACACACCTCCATTCTGACTTCACACACCTCCATTCTATGACTTCCACACCTCCATTCTGCGACTTCACACACCACTATTCTATGACTTCACATACCTCCATTGTGACTTCACACACCTCCATTCTATGAGTTCACACACCTCCATTCTGACTTCACACACCTCCATTCTATGACTTCACACAACTCCATTCTGACTTCACACACCTCCATTCTGTGACTTCACACATCTCCATTCTGTGACTTCGCACACCTACATTGTTTGACTTCACACACCTCCATTCTTTGACTTCACACACCTCCATTCCATGACTTCACACACCTCTGCTCTATCAGTTCACACACATCCATTCTATGAGTTCACACACCACCATTTTGACTTCATACACCTCCATTCTATGACTTCACACACCTACATTCTTACTTCAGGAACATCCATTTTATGAATTCACCCACCTCCATTCTATGACTTCACAAACCTCCATTCTATGACTTCACACACCTCCATTCTATGACTTCACACACCTCCATTCTGTGACTTCACACACCTCCATTCTATGAGTTCACACACCTCCATTCTATGAGTTCACACACCTGCATTGTGACATCACACACCTCCATTCTATGACTTCACTCTCCTCCATTCTGACTTCACACACCTCCATTCTGACTTCACAAACATCAATTCTGTGACTTCACACACCTCCATTCTTTGACTTCACACATCTCCATTGTGAGTTAACACACCTTCATTCTATGACTTCACACACCTCCATTCTGACTACACAGCTCCATTCTATGACTTCACACACCTCCATTCTGTGCCTTCACACATCTCCATTCTAGGACTTAACACACCTTCATTCTTACTTCACAAATATCCATTCTATGACTTCACACACCTCCATTCTATGACTTCACACACCTCCATTCTATGACTTCACAAACCTCCATTCTGTGACTTCACACATCTCAATTCTGTGACTTCACACACCTACATTATGACCTCACACACCTCCATTCTATGACTTCACACACCTCCATTCTATGACTTCACACACCTAGATTCTGTGACTTCACACACCTCCGTTCTGAGTTCACACACCTCAAATCTGTGACTTCACACACCTCCATTCTGACTTCACCCAGCTCCATTCAATGACTTCGCACACCACCAATCTGACTTCACACAGCTCCACTCTATGCTTTCCCACACCTCCATTCTATGATTTCACACACCTCCATTCTATGACTTCACACACCTCCATTCTGTGATTTCACACACCTCCATTCTGAGTTCAAACACCTCCGTTCTGTGACTTAACACACCTCCATTCTGTGACTTCACACACCACCATTCTGAGTTCACACACCTCAATTCTGTGACTTCACACACCTCCCTTATGACTTCACACACCTCCATTTTATGACTTCACACACCTCCATTCTATGACTTCACACACCTAGATTCTGTGACTTCACACACCTCCGTTCTGAGTTCACACACCTCAATTCTGTGACTTCACACACCTCCATTCTGACTTCACCCAGCTCCATTCAATGACTTCGCACACCACCAATCTGACTTCACACAGCTCCACTCTATGCTTTCCCACACGTCCATTAAATGATTTCACACACCTCCATTCTATGACTTCACACACCTCCATTCTGTGATTTCACACACCTCCATTCTGAGTTCAAACACCTCCGTTCTGTGACTTAACACACCTCCATTCTGTGACTTCACACACCACCATTCTGAGTTCACACACCTCCAATCTATGACTTCACACACCTCCATTCTGACGTCAAACAGCTCCATTCTATGACTTCACACACCTCCATTCTGTGACTTCACACACCTGCATTCTATGACTTAACACACCTTCATTCTTACTTCACAAACATCCATTCTATGACTTCACACACCTCCATTCTATGACTTCACACACCTCCATTCTATGACTTCACAAACCTCCATTCTATGACTTCACACACCTCAATTCTGTGACTTCACACACCTCCATTATGAATTCACACACATCCATTCTATGATTTCACACACCTCCATTCTATGACTTCACACACCTTCATTCTGTGACTTCACACACCTCCATTCTGAGTTCACACACCTCCATTCTGTGACTTCACACAACTCTATTCTGACTTCACACAGCTCCATTCTATGACTTCACACACCTCCATTCTGTGACTTCACACACCTCCATTCTATGATTTCACATACCTCCATTGTGACTTCACCCAGCTCCATTCTATGAGTTCACACACCTCCATTCTGACTTCACACACCTCCATTCTATGACTTCACACACCTCCATTCTGACTTCACACACCTCCGTTCTATGACTTCACAAAACTCCATTCTGACTTCAGACACCTCCATTCTATGAGGTCACACACGTGCATTTTGACATCATACACCTCCATTCTATGACTTCACACACCTCCATTCTAACTTCACACACTTCCATTCTGACTTCACAAACATCAATTCTGTGACTTCACACACCTCCATTCTTTGACTTCACACACCTCCATTGTGAGTTCACACACCTCCATTCTGAATTCACAAACATCAATTCTGTGACTTCACACACCTCCATTCTATGACTTCACACACCTCCATTCTATGACTTCACACACCTCCATTCTATGACTTCACAAACCTCCATTCTGACTTCACACACCTCCATTCTGACTTCACAAACATCAATTCTGTGACTTCACACACCTCCATTCTATGACTTCATACGCCTCCATTCTATGACTTCACACACCTCCATTCTGTGACTTCACACACTTCCATTCTTTGACTTCACACACCTCCATTTTTTGACTTCACACATCTCCATTGTTAGTTCACACACCTCCATTCTATGACTTCACACACCTCCATTCTGACTTCACAAAGCTCCATTCTATGACTTCACACACCTCCATTCTGTGCCATCACACATTTCCATTTTATGACTTAACACACCTTCATTCTTACTTCACAAACATTCATTCTATGACTTCACACACCTCCATTCTATGACTTCACACACCTCCAATCTATGACTTTACACACCTGCATTCTGTGACTTCACACACCTCAATTCTGTGACTTCACACACCTACATTATGACTTCACACACCTCCATTCTATGACTTCACACACCTCCATTCTGACTTCACACACCTCCATTCTATGACTTCCACACCTCCATTCTGCGACTTCACACACCACTATTCTATGACTTCACATACCTCCATTGTGACTTCACACACCTCCATTCTATGAGTTCACACACCTCCATTCTGAATTGACACACCTCCCTTCTATGACTTCACACAACTCCATTCTGACTTCACACACCTCCATTCTGTGACTTCACACACCTCCATTCTGTGACTTCGCACACCTACATTGTTTGACTTCACACACCTCCATTCTTTGACTTCACACACCTCCATTCCATGACTTCACACACCTCTGCTCTATCAGTTCACACACATCCATTCTATGAGTTCACACACCACCATTTTGACTTCATACACCTCCATTCTATGACTTCACACAGCTACATTCTTACTTCAGGAACATCCATTTTATGAATTCACCCACCTCCATTCTATGACTTCACAAACCTCCATTCTATGACTTCACACACCTCCATTCTATGACTTCACACACCTCCATTCTGTGACTTCACACACCTCCATTCTATGAGTTCACACACCTCCATTCTATGAGTTCACACACCTGCATTGTGACATCACACACCTCCATTCTATGACTTCACTCACCTCCATTCTGACTTCACACACCTCCATTCTGACTTCACAAACATCAATTCTGTGACTTCACACACCTCCATTCTTTGACTTCACACAACTCCATTGTGAGTACAGACACCTGCATTCTGACTTCACAAACATCAATTCTGTGACTTCACACACATCCATTCTACGACTTCACACACCTCCATTCTATGACTTCACAAACTTCCATTCTGACTTCACACACGTCCATTCTGACTTCACAAACATCAATTCTGTGACTTCACACAACTCCATTCTCTGACTTCACACACCTCCATTCTATGACTTCACACACCTCCATTCTATGACTTCACAAACTTCCATTCTTTGACTTCACACACCTCCATTCTTTGACTTCACACATCTCCATTGTGAGTTCACACACATTCATTCTATGACTTCACACACCTCCATTCTGACTACACAGCTCCATTCTATGACTTCACACACCTCCATTCTGTGCCTTCACACATCTCCATTCTAGGACTTAACACACCTTTATTCTTACTTCACAAACATCCATTCTATGACTTCACACACCTCCATTCTATGACTTCTCACACCTCCATTCTATGACTTCACAAACTTCCATTCAGTGACTTCACACATCTCAATTCTGTGACTTCACACACCTACATTATGACCTCACACACCTCCATTCTATGACTTTACACACCTCCATTCTATGACTTCACACACATCCATTCTGTGATTTCACACACCTCCATTCTGAGCTCAAACACCTCCGTTCTGTGACTTAACACACCTCCATTCTGTGACTTCACACACCACCATTCTGAGTTCACACACCTCAATTCTGTGACTTCACACACCTCCCTTATGACTTCACACACCTCCATTTTATGACTTCACACACCTCCATTCTATGACTTCACACACCTAGATTCTGTGACTTCACACACCTCCGTTCTGAGTTCACACACCTCAATTCTGTGACTTCACACACCTCCATTCTGACTTCACCCAGCTCCATTCAATGACTTCGCACACCTCCAATCTGACTTCACACAGCTCCAGTCTATGCTTTCCCACACCTCCATTAAATGATTTCACACACCTCCATTCTATGACTTCACACACCTCCATTCTGTGATTTCACACACCTCCATTCTGAGTTCAAACACCTCCGTTCTGTGACTTAACACACCTCCATTCTGTGACTTCACACACCACCATTCTGAGTTCACACACCTCCATTCTATGACTTCACACACCTCCATTCTGACGTCAAACATCTCCATTTTATGACGTCACACACCTCCATTCTGTGACGTCACACACCTGCATTCTATGACTTAACACACCTTCATTCTTACTTCACAAACATCCATTCTATGACTTCACACACCTCCATTCTATGACTTCACACACCTCCATTCTATGACTTCACAAACCTCCATTCTATGACTTCACACACCTCAATTCTGTGACTTCACACACCTCCATTATGAATTCACACACCTCCATTCTATGATTTCACACACCTCCATTCTATGACTTCACACACCTTCATTCTGTGACTTCACACACCTCCATTCTGAGTTCACACACCTCCATTCTGTGACTTCACACAACTCTATTCTGACTTCACACAGCTCCATTCTATGACTTCACACACCTCCATTCTGTGACTTCACACACCTCCATTCTATGACTTCACATACCTCCATTGTGACTTCACCCAGCTCCATTCTATGACTTCACACACCTCCATTCTGACTTCACACACCTCCATTCTATGACTTCACACACCTCCATTCTGACTTCACACACCTCCGTTCTATGACTTCAGACAACTCCATTCTGACTTCAGACACCTCCATTCTATGAGGTCACACACGTGCATTTTGACATCACACACCTCCATTCTATGACTTCACACACCTCCATTCTAACTTCACACACTTCCATTCTGACTTCACAAACATCAATTCTGTGACTTCACACACCTCCATTCTTTGACTTCACACACCTCCATTGTGAGTTCACACATCTCCATTCTGAATTCACAAACATCAATTCTGTGACTTCACACACCTCCATTCTATGACTTCACACACCTCCATTCTATGACTTCACACACCTCCATTCTATGAGTTCACAAACCTCCATTCTGACTTCACACACCTCCATTCTGACTTCACAAACATCAATTCTGTGACTTCACACACCTCCATTCTATGACTTCATACGCCTCCATTCTATGACTTCACACACCTCCATTCTGTGATTTCACACACTTCCATTCTTTGACTTCACACACCTCCATTTTTTGACTTCACACATCTCCATTGTTAGTTCACACACCTCCATTCTATGACTTCACACACCTCCATTCTGACTTCACAAAGCTCCATTCTATGACTTCACACACCTCCATTCTGTGCCATCACACATTTCCATTTTATGACTTAACACACCTTCATTCTTACTTCACAAACATTCATTCTATGACTTCACACACCTCCATTCTATGACTTCACACACCTCCACTCTATGACTTTACACACCTCCATTCTGTGACTTCACACACCTCAATTCTGTGACTTCACACACCTACATTATGACTTCACACACCTCCATTCTATGACTTCACACACCTCCATTCTGACTTCACACACCTCCATTCTATGACTTCCACACCTCCATTCTGCGACTTCACACACCACTATTCTATGACTTCACATACCTCCATTGTGACTTCACACACCTCCATTCTATGAGTTCACACACCTCCATTCTGACTTCACACACCTCCATTCTATGACTTCACACAACTCCATTCTGACTTCACACACCTCCATTCTATGACTTCACACATCTCCATTCTGTGACTTCGCACACCTACATTGTTTGACTTCACACACCTCCATTCTTTGACTTCACACACCTCCATTCCATGACTTCACACACCTCTGCTCTATCAGTTCACACACATCCATTCTATGAGTTCACACACCACCATTTTGACTTCATACACCTCCATTCTATGACTTCACACACCTACATTCTTACTTCAGGAACATCCATTTTATGAATTCACCCACCTCCATTCTATGACTTCACAAACCTCCATTCTATGACTTCACACACCTCCATTCTATGACTTCACACACCTCCATTCTGTGACTTCACACACCTCCATTCTATGAGTTCACACACCTCCATTCTATGAGTTCACACACCTGCATTGTGACATCACACACCTCCATTCTATGACTTCACTCTCCTCCATTCTGACTTCACACACCTCCATTCTGACTTCACAAACATCAATTCTGTGACTTCACACACCTCCATTCTTTGACTTCACACAACTCCATTGTGAGTACAGACACCTGCATTCTGACTTCACAAACATCAATTCTGTGACTTCACACACATCCATTCTACGACTTCACACACCTCCATTCTATGACTTCACAAACTTCCATTCTGACTTCACACACGTCCATTCTGACTTCACAAACATCAATTCTGTGACTTCACACAACTCCATTCTCTGACTTCACACACCTCCATTCTATGACTTCACACACCTCCATTCTATGACTTCACAAACTTCCATTCTTTGACTTCACACACCTCCATTGTTTGACTTCACACATCTCCATTGTGAGTTCACACACATTCATTCTATGACTTCACACACCTCCATTCTGACTACACAGCTCCATTCTATGACTTCACACACCTCCATTCTGTGCCTTCACACATCTCCATTCTAGGACTTAACACACCTTCATTCTTACTTCACAAACATCCATTCTATGACTTCACACACCTCCATTCTATGACTTCTCACACCTCCATTCTATGACTTCACAAACTTCCATTCAGTGACTTCACACATCTCAATTCTGTGACTTCACACACCTACATTATGACCTCACACACCTCCATTCTATGACTTTACACACCTCCATTCTATGACTTCACACACCTCCATTCTGAGTTCACAAACCTCCTTTCTGTGACTTAACGCACCTCCATTCTGTGACTTCACACACCTCCGTTCTGACTTCACACACCTCCATTCTATGACTTTACACACCTCCATTCTGTGACTTCACACACCTCAATTCTGTGACTTCACACACCTACATTATGACCTCACACACCTCCATTCTATGACTTCACACACCTCCATTCTGAGTTCACAAACCTCCATTCTGTGACTTAACGCACCTCCATTCTGTGACTTCACACACCTCCGTTCTGACTTCACACACCTCCATTCTATGACTTCACACACCTCCATTCTGTGACTTCACACACCTCAATTCTGTGACTTCACACACCTCCCTTATGACTTCACACACCTCCATTCTATGACTTCACACACCTCCATTCTATGACTTCACACACCTAGATTCTGTGACTTCACACACCTCCGTTCTGAGTTCACACACCTCAATTCTGTGACTTCACACACCTCCATTCTGACTTCACCCAGCTCGATTCAATGACTTCGCACACCTCCAATCTGACTTCACACAGCTCCACTCTATGCTTTAACACACCTCCATTCTATGATTTCACACACCTCCATTCTATGACTTCACACACCTCCATTCTGTGATTTCACACACCTCCATTCTGAGTTCAAACACCTCCGTTCTGTGACTTAACACACCTCCATTCTGTGATTTCACACACCACCATTCTGTGTTCACACACCTCCATTCTGTGACTTCACACACCTCCATTCTGACGTCAAACAGCTCCATTCTGTGACTTCACACTCCTCCATTCTGTGCCTTCACACACCTCCATTCTATGACTTAACACACCTTCATTCTTACTTCACAAACATCCATTCTATGACTTCACACACCTCCATTCTATGACTTCACACACCTCCATTCGGACTTCACACACCTCCGTTCTATGACTTAACACACCTCCATTCTGACTTCACAAACATCAATTCTGTGACTTCACACACCTCCATTCTTTGACTTCACACACCTCCATTGTGAGTTCACACACCTCCATTCTGAATTCACAAACATCAATTCTGTGACTTCACACACCTCCATTCTATGACTTCACACACCTCCATTCTGTGACTTCACACACCTCCATTCTATGACTTCACAAACCTCCATTCTGACTTCACACACCTCCATTCTGACTTCACAAACATCAATTCTGTGACTTCACACACCTCCATTCTATGACTTCATACGCCTCCATTCTATGACTTCACACACCTCCATTCTGTGACTTCACACACTTCCATTCTTTGACTTCACACACCTCCATTTTTTGACTTCACACATCTCCATTGTTAGTTCACACACCTCCATTCTATGACTTCACACACCTCCATTCTGACTTCACAAAGCTCCATTCTATGACTTCACACACCTCCATTCTGTGCCTTCACACATTTCCATTTTATGACTTAACACACCTTCATTCTTACTTCACAAACATTCATTCTATGACTTCACACACCTCCATTCTATGACTTCACACACCTCCAATCTATGACTTTACACACCTCCATTCTGTGACTTCACACACCTCAATTCTGTGACTTCACACACCTACATTATGACTTCACACACCTCCATTCTATGACTTCCACACCTCCATTCTGTGACTTCACACACCACTATTCTATGACTTCACATACCTCCATTGTGACTTCACACACCTCCATTCTATGAGTTCACACACCTCCATTCTGACTTCACACACCTCCATTCTATGACTTCACACAACTCCATTCTGACTTCACACACCTCCATTCTGTGACTTCACACACCTCCATTCTGTGACTTCGCACACCTACATTGTTTGACTTCACACACCTCCATTCTTTGACTTCACACACGTCCATTCCATGAATTCACACACCTCTACTCTATCAGTCACACACATGCATTCTATGAGTTCACACACCACCATTTTGACTTCATACACCTCTATTCTATGACTTCACAAACCTACACTCTTACTTCAGGAACATCCATTTTATGAATTCACCCACCTCCATTCTATGACTTCACAAACCTCCATTCTATGACTTCACACACCTCCATTCTATGACTTCACACACCTCCATTCTATGACTTCACACTCCTCCATTCTATGACTTCACACACCTCAATTCTGTGACTTCACACACCTCCATTCTATGAGTTCACACACCTGCATTGTGACTTCACACACCTCCATTCTATGACTTCACTCACCTCCATTCTGACTTCACACACCTCCATTCTGACTTCACAAACATCAATTCTTTGACTTCACACACCTCCATTCTTTGACTTCACACAACTCCATTGTGAGTACACACACCTCCATTCTGACTTCACAAACATCAATTCTGTGACTTCACACACATCCATTCTACGACTTCACACACCTCCATTCTATGACTTCACAAGCTTCCATTCTGACTTCACACACGTCCATTCTGACTTCACAAACATCAATTCTGTGACTTCACACAACTCCATTCTCTGACTTCACACACCTCCATTCTATGACTTCACACACCTCCATTCTGTGACTTCACAAACTTCCATTCTTTGACTTCACACACCTCCATTCTTTGACTTCACACATCTCCATTGTGAGTTAACACACCTTCATTCTATGACTTCACACACCTCCATTCTGACTACACAGCTCCATTCTATGACTTCACACACCTCCATTCTGTGCCTTCACACATCTCCATTCTAGGACTTAACACACCTTCATTCTTACTTCACAAACATCCATTCTATGACTTCACACACCTCCATTCTATGACTTCACACACCTCCATTCTATGACTTCACAAACCTCCATTCTGTGACTTCACACATCTCAATTCTGTGACTTCACACACCTACATTATGACCTCACACACCTCCATTCTATGACTTTACACAACTCCATTCTATGACTTCACACACCTCCATTCTGAGTTCACAAACCTCCATTCTCTGACTTAACGCTCCTCCATTCTGTGACTTCACACACCTCCGTTCTGACTTCACACACCTCCATTCTATGACTTCACACACCTCCATTCTGTGACTTCACACACCTCAATTCTGTGACTTCACACACCTCCCTTATGACTTCACACACCTCCATTTTATGACTTCACACACCTCCATTCTATGACTTCACACACCTAGATTCTGTGACTTCACACACCTCCGTTCTGAGTTCACACACCTCAAATCTGTGACTTCACACACCTCCATTCTGACTTCACCCAGCTCCATTCAATGACTTCGCACACCTCCAATCTGACTTCACACAGCTCCACTCTATGCTTTCCCACACCTCCATTCTATGATTTCACACACCTCCATTCTATGACTTCACACACCTCCATTCTGTGATTTCACACACCTCCATTCTGAGTTCAAACACCTCCGTTCTGTGACTTAACACACCTCCATTCTGTGACTTCACACACCACCATTCTGAGTTCACACACCTCAATTCTGTGACTTCACACACCTCCCTTATGACTTCACACACCTCCATTTTATGACTTCACACACCTCCATTCTATGACTTCACACACCTAGATTCTGTGACTTCACACACCTCCGTTCTGAGTTCACACACCTCAATTCTGTGACTTCACACACCTCCATTCTGACTTCACCCAGCTCCATTCAATGACTTCGCACACCTCCAATCTGACTTCACACAGCTCCACTCTATGCTTTCCCACACCTCCATTAAATGATTTCACACACCTCCATTCTATGACTTCACACACCTCCATTCTGTGATTTCACACACCTCCATTCTGAGTTCAAACACCTCCGTTCTGTGACTTAACACACCTCCATTCTGTGACTTCACACACCACCATTCTGAGTTCACACACCTCCATTCTATGACTTCACACACCTCCATTCTGACGTCAAACAGCTCCATTCTATGACTTCACACACCTCCATTCTGTGACTTCACACACCTGCATTCTATGACTTAACACACCTTCATTCTTACTTCACAAACATCCATTCTATGACTTCACACACCTCCATTCTATGACTTCACACACCTCCATTCTATGACTTCACAAACCTCCATTCTATGACTTCACACACCTCAATTCTGTGACTTCACACACCTCCATTATGAATTCACACACATCCATTCTATGATTTCACACACCTCCATTCTATGACTTCACACACCTTCATTCTGTGACTTCACACACCTCCATTCTGAGTTCACACACCTCCATTCTGTGACTTCACACAACTCTATTCTGACTTCACACAGCTCCATTCTATGACTTCACACACCTCCATTCTATGACTTCACACACCTCCATTCTGTGATTTCACACACCTCCATTCTGAGTTCAAACACCTCCGTTCTGTGACTTAACACACCTCCATTCTGTGATTTCACACACCACCATTCTGCGTTCACACACCTCCATTCTGTGACTTCACACACCTCCATTCTGACGTCAAACAGCTCCATTCTGTGACTTCACACTCCTCCATTCTGTGCCTTCACACACCTCCATTCTATGACTTAACACACCTTCATTCTTACTTCACAAACATCCATTCTATGACTTCACACACCTCCATTCTATGACTTCACACACCTCCATTCTGACTTCACACACCTCCGTTCTATGACTTCACACAACTCCATTCTGATTTCAGACACCTCCATTCTATGAGGTCACACACGTGCATTGTGACATCACACACCTCCATTCTATGACTTCACACACCTCCATTCTAACTTCACACACCTCCATTCTGACTTCACAAACATCAATTCTGTGACTTCACACACCTCCATTCTTTGACTTCACACACCTCCATTGTGAGTTCACACACCTCCATTCTGAATTCACAAACATCAATTCTGTGACTTCACACACCTCCATTCTATGACTTCACACACCTCCATTCTGTGACTTCACACACCTCCATTCTATGACTTCACAAACCTCCATTCTGACTTCACACACCTCCATTCTGACTTCACAAACATCAATTCTGTGACTTCACACACCTCCATTCTATGACTTCATACGCCTCCATTCTATGACTTCACACACCTCCATTCTGTGACTTCACACACTTCCATTCTTTGACTTCACACACCTCCATTTTTTGACTTCACACATCTCCATTGTTAGTTCACACACCTCCATTCTATGACTTCACACACCTCCATTCTGACTTCACAAAGCTCCATTCTATGACTTCACACACCTCCATTCTGTGCCTTCACACATTTCCATTTTATGACTTAACACACCTTCATTCTTACTTCACAAACATTCATTCTATGACTTCACACACCTCCATTCTATGACTTCACACACCTCCAATCTATGACTTTACACACCTCCATTCTGTGACTTCACACACCTCAATTCTGTGACTTCACACACCTACATTATGACTTCACACACCTCCATTCTATGACTTCCACACCTCCATTCTGTGACTTCACACACCACTATTCTATGACTTCACATACCTCCATTGTGACTTCACACACCTCCATTCTATGAGTTCACACACCTCCATTCTGACTTCACACACCTCCATTCTATGACTTCACACAACTCCATTCTGACTTCACACACCTCCATTCTGTGACTTCACACACCTCCATTCTGTGACTTCGCACACCTACATTGTTTGACTTCACACACCTCCATTCTTTGACTTCACACACGTCCATTCCATGAATTCACACACCTCTACTCTATCAGTTCACACACATGCATTCTATGAGTTCACACACCACCATTTTGACTTCATACACCTCCATTCTATGACTTCACAAACCTACACTCTTACTTCAGGAACATCCATTTTATGAATTCACCCACCTCCATTCTATGACTTCACAAACCTCCATTCTATGACTTCACACACCTCCATTCTATGACTTCACACACCTCCATTCTATGACTTCACACTCCTCCATTCTATGACTTCACACACCTCAATTCTGTGACTTCACACACCTCCATTCTATGAGTTCACACACCTGCATTGTGACTTCACACACCTCCATTCTATGACTTCACTCACCTCCATTCTGACTTCACACACCTCCATTCTGACTTCACAAACATCAATTCTTTGACTTCACACACCTCCATTCTTTGACTTCACACAACTCCATTGTGAGTACACACACCTCCATTCTGACTTCACAAACATCAATTCTGTGACTTCACACACATCCATTCTACGACTTCACACACCTCCATTCTATGACTTCACAAGCTTCCATTCTGACTTCACACACGTCCATTCTGACTTCACAAACATCAATTCTGTGACTTCACACAACTCCATTCTCTGACTTCACACACCTCCATTCTATGACTTCACACACCTCCATTCTGTGACTTCACAAACTTCAATTCTTTGACTTCACACACCTCCATTCTTTGACTTCACACATCTCCATTGTGAGTTAACACACCTTCATTCTATGACTTCACACACCTCCATTCTGACTACACAGCTCCATTCTATGACTTCACACACCTCCATTCTGTGCCTTCACACATCTCCATTCTAGGACTTAACACACCTTCATTCTTACTTCACGAACATCCATTCTATGACTTCACACACCTCCATTCTATGACTTCACACACCTCCATTCTATGACTTCACAAACCTCCATTCTGTGACTTCACACATCTCAATTCTGTGACTTCACACACCTACATTATGACCTCACACACCTCCATTCTATGACTTTACACAACTCCATTCTATGACTTCACACACCTCCATTCTGAGTTCACAAACCTCCATTCTCTGACTTAACGCTCCTCCATTCTGTGACTTCACACACCTCCGTTCTGACTTCACACACCTCCATTCTATGACTTCACACACCTCCATTCTGTGACTTCACACACCTCAATTCTGTGACTTCACACACCTCCCTTATGACTTCACACACCTCCATTTTATGACTTCACACACCTCCATTCTATGACTTCACACACCTAGATTCTGTGACTTCACACACCTCCGTTCTGAGTTCACACACCTCAAATCTGTGACTTCACACACCTCCATTCTGACTTCACCCAGCTCCATTCAATGACTTCGCACACCTCCAATCTGACTTCACACAGCTCCACTCTATGCTTTCCCACACCTCCATTCTATGATTTCACACACCTCCATTCTATGACTTCACACACCTCCATTCTGTGATTTCACACACCTCCATTCTGAGTTCAAACACCTCCGTTCTGTGACTTAACACACCTCCATTCTGTGACTTCACACACCACCATTCTGAGTTCACACACCTCAATTCTGTGACTTCACACACCTCCCTTATGACTTCACACACCTCCATTTTATGACTTCACACACCTCCATTCTATGACTTCACACACCTAGATTCTGTGACTTCACACACCTCCGTTCTGAGTTCACACACCTCAATTCTGTGACTTCACACACCTCCATTCTGACTTCACCCAGCTCCATTCAATGACTTCGCACACCTCCAATCTGACTTCACACAGCTCCACTCTATGCTTTCCCACACCTCCATTAAATGATTTCACACACCTCCATTCTATGACTTCACACACCTCCATTCTGTGATTTCACACACCTCCATTCTGAGTTCAAACACCTCCGTTCTGTGACTTAACACACCTCCATTCTGTGACTTCTCACACCACCATTCTGAGTTCACACACCTCCATTCTATGACTTCACACACCTCCATTCTGACGTCAAACAGCTCCATTCTATGACTTCACACACCTCCATTCTGTGACTTCACACACCTGCATTCTATGACTTAACACACCTTCATTCTTACTTCACAAACATCCATTCTATGACTTCACACACCTCCATTCTATGACTTCACACACCTCCATTCTATGACTTCACAAACCTCCATTCTATGACTTCACACACCTCAATTCTGTGACTTCACACACCTCCATTATGAATTCACACACATCCATTCTATGATTTCACACACCTCCATTCTATGACTTCACACACCTTCATTCTGTGACTTCACACACCTCCATTCTGAGTTCACACACCTCCATTCTGTGACTTCACACAACTCTATTCTGACTTCACACAGCTCCATTCTATGACTTCACACACCTCCATTCTGTGACTTCACACACCTCCATTTTATGACTTCACATACCTCCATTGTGACTTCACCCAGCTCCATTCTATGAGTTCACACACCTCCATTCTGACTTCACACACCTCCATTCTATGACTTCACACACCTCCATTCTGACTTCACACACCTCCGTTCTATGACTTCACACAACTCCATTCTGACTTCAGACACCTCCATTCTCTGAGGTCACACACGTGCATTTTGACATCACACACCTCCATTCTATGACTTCACACACCTCCATGCTAACTTCACACACTTCCATTCTGACTTCACAAACATCAATTCTGTGACTTCACACACCTCCATTCTTTGACTTCACACACCTCCATTGTGAGTTCACACACCTCCATTCTGAATTCACAAACATCAATTCTGTGACTTCACACACCTCCATTCTATGACTTCACACCCCTCCATTCTATGACTTCACACACCTCCATTCTATGACTTCACAAACCTCCATTCTGACTTCACACACCTCCATTCTGACTTCACAAACATCAATTCTGTGACTTCACACACCTCCATTCTATGACTTCATACGCCTCCATTCTATGACTTCACACACCTCCATTCTGTGACTTCACACACTTCCATTCTTTGACTTCACACACCTCCATTTTTTGACTTCACACATCTCCATTGTTAGTTCACACACCTCCATTCTATGATTTCACACACCTCCATTCTGACTTCACAAAGCTCCATTCTATGACTTCACACACCTCCATTCTGTGCCATCACACATTTCCATTTTATGACTTAACACACCTTCATTCTTATTTCACAAACATTCATTCTATGACTTCACACACCTCCATTCTATGACTTCACACACCTCCAATCTATGACTTTACACACCTCCATTCTGTGACTTCACACACCTCAATTCTGTGACTTCACACACCTACATTATGACTTCACACACCTCCATTCTATGATTTCACACACCTCCATTCTGACTTCACACACCTCCATTCTATGACTTCCACACCTCCATTCTGCGACTTCACACACCACTATTCTATGACTTCACATACCTCCATTGTGACTTCACACACCTCCATTCTATGAGTTCACACACCTCCATTCTGACTTCACACACCTCCATTCTATGACTTCACACAACTCCATTCTGACTTCACACACCTCCATTCTGTGACTTCACACACCTCCATTCTGTGACTTCGCACACCTACATTGTTTGACTTCACACACCTCCATTCTTTGACTTCACACACCTCCATTCCATGACTTCACACACCTCTGCTCTATCAGTTCACACACATCCATTCTATGAGTTCACACACCACCATTTTGACTTCATACACCTCCATTCTATGACTTCACACACCTCCATTCTTACTTCAGGAACATCCATTTTATGAATTCACCCACCTCCATTCTATGACTTCACAAACCTCCATTCTATGACTTCACACACCTCCATTCTATGACTTCACACACCTCCATTCTGTGACTTCACACACCTCCATTCTATGAGTTCACACACCTCCATTCTATGAGTTCACACACCTGCATTGTGACATCACACACCTCCATTCTATGACTTCACTCACCTCCATTCTGACTTCACACACCTCCATTCTGACTTCACAAACATCAATTCTGTGACTTCACACACCTCCATTCTTTGACTTCACACAACTCCATTGTGAGTACAGACACCTGCATTCTGACTTCACAAACATCAATTCTGTGACTTCACACACATCCATTCTACGACTTCACACACCTCCATTCTATGACTTCACAAACTTCCATTCTGACTTCACACACGTCCATTCTGACTTCACAAACATCAATTCTGTGACTTCACACAACTCCATTCTCTGACTTCACACACCTCCATTCTATGACTTCACACACCTCCATTCTTTGACTTCACAAACTTCCATTCTTTGACTTCACACACCTCCATTCTTTGACTTCACACATCTCCATTGTGAGTTCACACACCTTCATTCTATGACTTCACACACCTCCATTCTGACTACACAGCTCCATTCTATGACTTCACACACCTCCATTCTGTGCCTTCACACATCTCCATTCTAGGACTTAACACACCTTCATTCTTACTTCACAAACATCCATTCTATGACTTCACACACCTCTATTCTATGACTTCTCACACCTCCATTCTATGACTTCACAAACTTCCATTCAGTGACTTCACACATCTCAATTCTGTGACTTCACACACCTACATTATGACCTCACACACCTCCATTCTATGACATTACACACCTCCATTCTATGATTTCACACACCTCCATTCTGTGATTTCACACACCTCCATTCTGAGTTCAAACACCTCCGTTCTGTGACTTAACACACCTCCATTCTGTGACTTCACACACCACCATTCTGAGTTCACACACCTCAATTCTGTGACTTCACACACCTCCCTTATGACTTCACACACCTCCATTTTATGACTTCACACACCTCCATTCTATGACTTCACACACCTAGATTCTGTGACTTCACACACCTCCGTTCTGAGTTCACACACCTCAATTCTGTGACTTCACACACCTCCATTCTGACTTCACCCAGCTCCATTCAATGACTTCGCACACCTCCAATCTGACTTCACACAGCTCCACTCTATGCTTTCCCACACCTCCATTAAATGATTTCACACACCTCCATTCTATGACTTCACACACCTCCATTCTGTGATTTCACACACCTCCATTCTGAGTTCAAACACCTCCGTTCTGTGACTTAACACACCTCCATTCTGTGACTTCACACACCACCATTCTGAGTTCACACACCTCCATTCTATGACTTCACACCCCTCCATTCTGACGTCAAACAGCTCCATTCTATGACTTCACACACCTCCATTCTGTGACTTCACACACCTGCATTCTATGACTTAACACACCTTCATTCTTACTTCACAAACATCCATTCTATGACTTCACACACCTCCATTCTATGACTTCACACACCTCCATTCTATGACTTCACAAACCTCCATTCTATGACTTCACACACCTCAATTCTGTGACTTCACACACCTCCATTATGAATTCACACACATCCATTCTATGATTTCACACACCTCCATTCTATGACTTCACACACCTTCATTCTGTGACTTCACACACCTCCATTCTGAGTTCACACACCTCCATTCTGTGACTTCACACAACTCTATTCTGACTTCACACAGCTCCATTCCATGACTTCACACACCTCCATTCTGTGACTTCACACACCTCCATTCTATGACTTCACATACCTCCATTGTGACTTCACCCAGCTCCATTCTATGAGTTCACACACCTCCATTCTGACTTCATACACCTCCATTCTATGACTTCACACACCTCCATTCTGACTTCACACACCTCCGTTCTATGACTTCACACAACTCCATTCTGACTTCAGACACCTCCATTCTCTGAGGTCACACACGTGCATTTTGACATCACACACCTCCATTCTATGACTTCACACACCTCCATTCTAACTTCACACACTTCCATTCTGACTTCACAAACATCAATTCTGTGACTTCACACACCTCCATTCTTTGACTTCACACACCTCCATTGTGAGTTCACACACCTCCATTCTGAATTCACAAACATCAATTCTGTGACTTCACACACCTCCATTCTATGACTTCACACACCTCCATTCTATGACTTCACACACCTCCATTCTATGACTTCACAAACCTCCATTCTGACTTCACACACCTCCATTCGGACTTCACAAACATCAATTCTGTGACTTCACACACCTCCATTCTATGACTTCATACGCCTCCATTCTATGACTTCACACACCTCCATTCTGTGACTTCACACACTTCCATTCTTTGACTTCACACACCTCCATTTTTTGACTTCACACATCTCCATTGTTAGTTCACACACCTCCATTCTATGACTTCACACACCTCCATTCTGACTTCACAAAGCTCCATTCTATGACTTCACACACCTCCATTCTGTGCCATCACACATTTCCATTTTATGACTTAACACACCTTCATTCTTACTTCACAAACATTCATTCTATGACTTCACACACCTCCATTCTATGACTTCACACACCTCCAATCTATGACTTTACACACCTCCATTCTGTGACTTCACACACCTCAATTCTATGACTTCACACACCTACATTATGACTTCACACACCTCCATTCTATGACTTCACACACCTCCATTCTGACTTCACACACCTCCATTCTATGACTTCCACACCTCCATTCTGCGACTTCACACACCACTATTCTATGACTTCACATACCTCCATTGTGACTTCACACACCTCCATTCTATGAGTTCACACACCTCCATTCTGACTTCACACACCTCCATTCTATGACTTCACACAACTCCATTCTGACTTCACACACCTCCATTCTGTGACTTCACACACCTCCATTCTGTGACTTCGCACACCTACATTGTTTGACTTCACACACCTCCATTCTTTGACTTCACACACCTCCATTCCATGACTTCACACACCTCTGCTCTATCAGTTCACGCACATCCATTCTATGAGTTCACACACCACCATTTTGACTTCATACACCTCCATTCTATGACTTCACACACCTACATTCTTACTTCAGGAACATCCATTTTATGAATTCACCCACCTCCATTCTATGACTTCACAAACCTCCATTCTATGACTTCACACACCTCCATTCTATGACTTCACACACCTCCATTCTGTGACTTCACACACCTCCATTCTATGAGTTCACACACCTCCATTCTATGAGTTCACACACCTGCATTGTGACATCACACACCTCCATTCTATGACTTCACTCACCTCCATTCTGTGACTTCACACACCTCAATTCTGTGACTTCACACACCTCCCTTATGACTTCACACACCTCCATTTTATGACTTCACACAGCTCCATTCTATGACTTCACACACCTAGATTCTGTGACTTCACACACCTCCATTCTGACTTCACCCAGCTCCATTCAATGACTTCGCACACCTCCAATCTGACTTCACACAGCTCCACTCTATGCTTTCCAACACCTCCATTCTATGATTTCACACACCTCCATTCTATGACTTCACACACCTCCATTCTGTGATTTCACACACCTCCATTCTGAGTTCAAACACCTCCGTTCTTTGACTTAACACAGCTCCATTCTGTGACTTCACACACCACCATTCTGAGTTCACACACCTCCATTCTGTGACTTCACCCACCTCCATTCTGACGTCAAACAGCTCCATTCTATGACTTCACACACCTCCATTCTGTGACTTCACACACCTCCATTCTATGATTTAACACACCTTCATTCTTACTTCACAAACATCCATTCTATGACTTCACACACCTCCATTCTATGACTTCACACACCTCCATTCTATGACTTCACAAACGTCCATTCTATGACTACACACACCTCAATTCTGTGACTTCACACACCTCCATTATGAATTCACACACATCCATTCTATGACTTCACACACCTCCATTCTATGACTTCACACACCTTCATTCTGTGACTTCACACACCTCCATTCTGAGTTCACACACCTCCATTCTGTGACTTCACACAACTCTATTCTGACTTCACACAGCTCCATTCTATGACTTCACACACCTCCATTCTCTGACTTCACACACCTCCATTCTATGACTTCTCACACCTCCATTCTATGACTTCACAAACTTCCATTCAGTGACTTCACACATCTCAATTCTGTGACTTCACACACCTACATTATGACCTCACACCCCTCCATTCTATGACTTCACACACCTCCATTCTGAGTTCACAAACCTCCATTCTGTGACTTAACGCACCTCCATTCTGTGAATTCACACACCTCCGTTCTGACTTCACACACCTCCATTCTATGACTTCACACACCTCCATTCTGTGACTTCACACACCTCAATTCTGTGACTTCACACACCTCCCTTATGACTTCACACACCTCCATTTTATGACTTCACACACCTCCATTCTATGACTTCACACACCTAGATTCTGTGACTTCACACACCTCAGTTCTGAGTTCACACACCTCAATTCTGTGACTTCACACACCTCCATTCTGACTTCACCCAGCTCCATTCAATGACTTCGCACACCTCCAATCTGACTTCACACAGCTCCACTCTATGCTTTCCCACACCTCCATTCTATGATTTCACACACCTCCATTCTATGACTTCACACACCTCCATTCTATGATTTCACACACCTCCATTCTGAGTTCAAACACCTCCGTTCTGTGACTTAACACACCTCCATTCTGTGACTTCACACACCACCATTCTGAGTTCACACACCTCCATTCTGTGACTTCACACACCTCCATTCTGACGTCAAACAGCTCCATTCTATGACTTCACACACCTCCATTCTGTGACTTCACACACCTCCATTCTATGACTTAACACACCTTCATTCTTACTTCACAAACATCCATTCTATGACTTCACACACCTCCATTCTATGACTTCACACACCTCCATTCTATGACTTCACAAACCTCCATTCTATGACTTCACACACCTCAATTCTGTGACTTCACACACCTCCATTATGAATTCACACACATCCATTCTATGACTTCACACACCTCCATTCTATGACTTCACACACCTTCATTCTGTGACTTCACACACCTCCATTCTGAGTTCACACACCTCCATTCTGTGACTTCACACAACTCTATTCTGACTTCACACAGCTCCATTCTATGACTTCACACACCTCCATTCTGTGACTTCACACACCTCCATTCTATGACTTCACATACCTCCATTGTGACTTCACACAGCTCCATTCTATGAGTTCACACACCTCCATTCTGACTTCACACACCTCCATTCTATGACTTCACACACCTCCATTCTGACTTCACACACCTCCGTTCTATGACTTCACACAACTCCATTCTGACTTCAGACCCCTCCATTCTATGAGGTCACACATGTGCATTGTGACATCACACACCTCCATTCTATGACTTCACACACCTCCATTCTAACTTCACACACCTCCATTCTGACTTCACAGACATCAATTCTGTGACTTCACACACCTCCATTCTTTGACTTCACACACCTCCATTGTGAGTTCACACACGGCCATTCTGAATTCACAAACATCAATTCTGTGACTTCACACACCTCCATTCTATGACTTCACACACCTCCATTGTGAGTTCACACACCTCCATTCTGAATTCACAAATATCAATTCTGTGACTTCACACACCTCCATTCTATGACTTCACACACCTCCATTCTATGACTTCACACACCTCCATTCTATGACTTCACAAACCTCCATTCTGACTTCACACACCTCCATTCTGACTTCACAAACATCAATTCTGTGACTTCACACACCTCCATTCTATGACTTCATACGCCTCCATTGTAAGACTTCACACACCTCCATTCTGTGACTTCACACACTTCCATTCTTTGACTTCACACACCTCCATTTTTTGACTTCACACATCTCCATTGTTAGTTCACACACCTCCATTCTATGACTTCACACACCTCCATTCTGACTTCACAAAGCTCCATTCTATGACTTCACACACCTCAATTCTGTGCCTTCACACACCTCCATTCTATGACTTCACACACCTCCATTCTATGACTTTACACACCTCCATTCTATGACTTCACACACCTTCATTCTGAGTTCAAACACCTCCATTCTGTGACTTAACGCACCTCCATTCTGTGACTTCACACACCTCCGCTCTGACTTCACACACCTCCATTCTATGACTTCACACACCTCAATTCTGTGACTTCACACACCTCAATTCTGTGACTTCACACACCTCCCTTATGACTTCACACACCTCCATTCTATGACTTCACACACCTCCATTCTATGACTTCACACACCTAGATTCTGTGACTTCACACACCTCCATTCTGAGTTCACACACCTCAATTCTGTGACTTCACACACCTCCATTGTGACTTCACCCAGCTCCATTCAATGACTTCGCACACCTCCAATCTGACTTCACACAGCTCCACTCAATGCTTTCCCACACCTCCATTCTATGATTTCACACACCTCCATTCTATGACTTCACACACCTCCATTCTGTGATTTCACACAACTCCATTCTGAGTTCAAACACCTCCGTTCTGTGACTTAACACACCTCCATTCTGTGACTTCACACACCACCATTCTGAGTTCACACACCTTCATTCTGTGACTTCACACACCTCCATTCTGACGTCAAACAGCTCCATTCTATGACTTCACACACTTCCATTCTGTGCCTTCACACACATCCATTCTATGACTTAACACACCTCCATTCTTACTTCACAAACATCCATTCTATGACTTCACACACCTCCATTCTATGACTTCACACACCTCCATTCTATGACTTCACAAACCTCCATTCTATGACTTCACACACCTCAATTCTGTGACTTCACACACCCCCATTATGAATTCACACACATCCATTCTATGACTTCACACACCTCCATTCTATGACTTCACACACCTTCATTCTGTGACTTCACACACCTCCATTCTGAGTTCACACACCTCCATTCTGTGACTTCACACAACTCTATTCTGACTTCACACAGCTCCATTCTATGACTTCACACACCTCCATTCTGTGACTTCACACACCTCCATTCTATGACTTCACATACCTCCATTGTGACTTCACACAGCTCCATTCTATGAGTTCACACACCTCCATTCTGACTTCAGACACCTCCATTCTATGACTTCACACACCTAAATTCTGACTTCACACACCTCCGTTCTATGACTTCACACAACTCCATTCTGACTTCAGACACCTCCATTCTATGAGGTCACACACGTGCATTGTGACATCACACACCTCCATTCTATGACTTCACACACCTCCATTCTAACTTCACACACCTCCATTCTGACTTCACAAACATCAATTCTGTGACTTCACACACCTCCATTCTTTGACGTCACACACCTCCATTGTGAGTTCACACACCTCCATTCTGAATTCACAAACATCAATTCTGTGACTTCACACACCTCCATTCTATGACTTCACACACCTCCATTCTATGACTTCACAAACTTCCATTCTTTGACTTCACACACCTCCATTCTTTGACTGCACACATCTCCATTGTGAGTTCACACACCTTCATTCTATGACTTCACACACCTCCATTCTGACTACACAGCTCCATTCTATGACTTCACACACCTCCATTCTGTGCCTTCACACACCTCCATTCTATGACTTAACACACCTTCATTTTTACTTCACAAACATCCATTCTATGACTTCACACACCTCCATTCTATGACTTCACAAACCTCCATTCTATGACTTCACACACCTCCATTCTGACTACACAGCTCCATTCTATGACTTCACACACCTCCATTCTGTGCCTTCACACACCTCCATTCTATGACTTAACACACCTTCATTTTTACTTCACAAACATCCATTCTATGACTTCACACACCTCCATTCTATGACTTCACACACCTCCATTCTATGACTTCACAAACCTCCATTCTATGACTTCACACACCTCAATTCTGTGACTTCACACACCTCCATTATGAATTCATACACATCCATTCTATGACTTCACACACCTCCATTCTATGACTTCACACACCTTCATTCTGTGACTTCACACACCTCCATTCTGAGTTCACACACCTCCATTCTGTGACTTCACACAACTCTATTCTGACTTCACACAGCTCCATTCTATGACTTCACACACCTCCATTCTGTGACTTCACACACCTCCATTCTATGACTTCACATACCTCCATTGTGACTTCACACTGCTCCATTCTATGAGTTCACACACCTCCATTCTGACTTCACACACCTCCACTCTATGACTTCACACACCTCCATTCTGACTTCACACACCTCCGTTCTATGACTTCACACAACTCCATTGTGACTTCAGACACCTCCATTCTATGAGGTCACACACGTGCATTGTGACATCACATACCTCCATTCTATGACTTCACACACCTCCACTCTAACTTCACACACCTCTATTCTGACTTCACAAACATCAATTCTGTGACTTCACACACCTCCATTCTTTGACTTCACACACCTCCATTGTGAGTTCACACACCTCCATTCTGAATTCACAAACATCAATTCTGTGACTTCACACACCTCCATTCTATGACTTCACACACCTCCATTCTATGACTTCACACACCTCCATTTTATGACTTCACAAACCTCCATTCTGACTTCACACACCTCCATTCTGACTTCACAAACATCAATTCTGTGACTTCACACACCTCCATTCTATGACTTCATACGCCTCCATTCTGTGACTTCACACACTTCCATTCTTTGACTTCACACACCTCCATATTTTGACCTCACATATCTCCATTGTTAGTTCACACACTTCCATTCTATGACTTCACACACCTCCATTCTGACTTCACAAAGCTCCATTCTATGACTTCACACACCTCCATTCTGTGCCTTCACACATTTCCATTTTATGACTTAACACACCTTCATTCTTACTTCACAAACATTCATTCTATGACTTCACACACCTACATTCTATGACTTCACACACCTCCATTCTATGACTTTACACACCTCCATTCTGTGACTTCACACACCTCAATTCTGTGACTTCACACACCTACATTATGACCTCACACACCTCCATTCTATGACTTCACACAACTCCATTCAGAGTACACAAACCTCCATTCTGTGACTTAACGCACCTCCATTCTTTGACTTCACACACCTCCGTTCTGTCTTCACACACCTCCATTCTATGACTTCACACACCTCCATTCTGTGACTTCACACACCTCAATTCTGTGACTTCACACACCTCACTTATGACTTCACACACCTCCATTCTATGACTTCACACACCTCCATTCTATGACTTCACACACCTAGATTCTGTGACTTCACACACCTCCGTTCTGAGTTCACACACCTCAATTCTGTGACTTCACACACCTCCATTCTGACTTCACCCAGCTCCATTCAATGACTTCGCACACCTCCAATCTGACTTCACACAGCTCCACTCTGTGCTTTCCCACACCTCCATTCTATGATTTCACACACCTCCATTCTATGACTTCACACACCTCCATTCTGTGATTTCACACACCTCCATTCTGAGTTCAAACACCTCCGTTCTGTGACTTAACACAGCTCCATTCTGTGACTTCACACACCACCATTCTGAGTTCACACACCTCCATTCTGTGACTACACACACCTCCATTCTGACGTCAAACAGCTCCATTCTATGACTTCACACACCTCCATTCTGTGCCTTCACACACCTCCATTCTATGACTTAACACACCTTCATTCCTTCTTCACAAACATCCATTCTATGACTTCACACACCTCCATTCTATGACTTCACACACCTCCATTCTATGACTTCACAAACCTCCATTCTATGACTTCACACACCTCAATTCTGTGACTTCACACATCCATTATGAATTCACACACATCCATTCTATGACTTCACACACCTCCATTCTATGACTTCACACACCTTCATTCTGTGACTTCACACACCTCCATTCTGAGTTCACACACCTCCATTCTGTGACTTCACACAACTCTATTCTGACTTCACACAGCTCCATTCTATGACTTCACACACCTCCATTCTGTGACTTCACACACCTCCATTCTATGACTTCACATACCTCCATTCTGTGACTTCATACAGCTCCATTCTATGAGTTCACACACCTCCATTCTGACTTCACACACCTCCATTCTATGACTTCACACACCTCCATTCTGACTTCACAGACCTCCGTTCTATGACTTCACACAACTCCATTCTGACTTCAGACACCTCCATTCTATGAGGTCACACACGTGCATTGTGACATCACACACCTCCATTCTATGACTTCACACACCTCCATTCTAACTTCACACACCTCCATTCTGACTTCACAAACATCAATTCTGTGACTTCACACACCTCCATTCTTTGACTTCACACACCTCCATTGTGAGTTCACACACCTCCATTCTGAATTCACAAACATCAATTCTGTGACTTCACACACCTCCATTCTATGACTTCACACACCTCCATTCTATGACTTCACAAACTTCCATTCTTTGACTTCACACACCTCCATTCTTTGACTGCACACATCTCCATTGTGAGTTTACACACCTTCATTCTATGACTTCACACACCTCCATTCTGACTACACAGCTCCATTCTATGACTTCACACACCTCCATTCTGTGCCTTCAGACACCTCCATTCTATGACTTAACACACATTCATTTTTACTTCACAAACATCCATTCTATGACTTCACACACCTCCATTCTATGACTTCACACACCTCCATTCTATGACTTCAAAAACCTCCATTCTATGACTTCACACACCTCAATTCTGTGACTTCACACACCTCCAATATGAATTCACACACATCCATTCTATGACTTCACACACCTCCATTCTATGACTTCACACACCTTCATTCTGTGACTTCACACACCTCCATTCTGAGTTCACACACCTCCATTCTGTGACTTCACAAAACTCTATTCTGACTTCACACAGCTCCATTCTATGACTTCACACACCTCCATTCTGTGACTTCACACACCTCCATTCTATGACTTCACATACCTCCATTGTGACTTCACACAGCTCCATTCTATGAGTTCACACACCTCCATTCTGACTTCACACACCTCCATTCTATGACTTCACACACCTCCATTCTGACTTCACACACCTCCATTCTATGACTTCACACAACTCCATTCTGACTTCAGACACCTCCATTCTATGAGGTCACACACGTGCATTGTGACATCACACACCTCCATTCTATGACTTCACACACCTCCATTCTAACTTCACACACCTCCATTCTGACTTCACAAACATCAATTCTGTGAATTCACACACCTCCATTCTTTGACTTCACACACCTCCATTGTGAGTTCACACACGTCCATTCTGAATTCACAAACATCAATTCTGTGACTTCACACACCTCCATTCTATGACTTCACACACCTCCATTCTATGACTTCACACACCTCCATTCTATGACTTCACAAACCTCCATTCTGACTTCACAAACCTCCATTCTGACTTCACAAACATCAATTCTGTGACTTCACACACCTCCATTCTATGACTTCATACGCCTCCATTCTATGACTTCACACACCTCCATTCTGTGACTTCACACACTTCCATTCTTTGACTTCACACACCTCCATTTTTTGACTTCACACATCTCCATTGTTAGTTCACACACCTCCATTCTATGACTTCACACACCTCCATTCTGACTTCACAAAGCTCCATTCTATGACTTCACACACCTCCATTCTGTGCCTTCACACATTTCCATTTTATGACTTAACACACCTTCATTCTTACTTCACAAACATTCTTTCTATGACTTCACACACCTCCATTCTATGACTTCACACACCTTCAATCTATGACTTTACACACCTCCATTCTGTGACTTCACACACCTCAATTCTGTGACTTCACACACCTACATTATGACTTCACACACCTCCATTCTATGACTTCACACACCTCCATTCTGACTTCACACACCTCCATTCTATGACTTCCACACCTCCATTCTGTGACTTCACACACCACTATTCTATGACTTCACATACCTCCATTGTGACTTCACACACCTCCATTCTATGATTTCACACACCTCCATTCTGACTTCACACACCTCCATTCTATGACTTCACACAACTCCATTCTGACTTCACACACCTCGATTCTGTGACTTCACACACCTCCATTCTGTGACTTCGCACACCTACATTTTTTGACTTCACACACCTCCATTCTTTGACTTCACACACCTCCATTCCATGACTTCACACTCCTCTACTCTATCAGTTCACACACATCCATTCTATGAGTTCACACACCACCATTTTGACTTCATACACCTCCATTCTATGACTTCACACACCTACATTCTTACCTCAGGAACATCCATTTTATGAATTCAACCACCTCCATTCTATGACTTCACAAACCTCCATTCTATGACTTCACACACCTCCATTCTATGACTTCACACACCTCCATTCTATGACTTCACACACCTCCATTCTGTGACTTCACACACCTCCATTCTATGAGTTCACACACCTGAATTATGACTTCACACACCTCCATTCTATGACTTCACTCACCTCCATTCTGACTTCACACACCTCCATTCTGACTTCAGAAACATCAATTCTGTGACTTCACACACCTCCATTCTTTGACTTCACACAACTCCATTGTGAGTACACACATCTCCATTCTGACTTCACAAACATCAATTCTGTGACTTCACACACATCCATTCTACGACTTCACACACCTCCATTCTATGACTTCACAAACTTCCAATCTGACTTCACACACGTCCATTCTGACTTCACAAACATCAATTCTGTGACTTCTCACAACTCCATTCTCTGACTTCACACACCTCCATTCTATGACTTCACACACCTCCATTCTATGACTTCACAAACTTCCATTCTTTGACTTCACACACCTCCATTCTTTGACTTCACTCATCTCCATTGTGAGTTCACACACCTTCATTCTATGACTTCACACACCTCCATTCTGACTACACAGCTCCATTCTATGACTTCACACACCTCCATTCTGTGTCTTCACACATCTCCATTCTAGGACTTAACACACCTTCATTCTTACTTCACAAACATCCATTCTCTGACTTCACACACCTCCATTCTATGACTTCACACACCTCCATTCTATGACTTCACAAACCTCCATTCAGTGACTTCACATATCTCAATTCTGTGACTTCACACACCTACATTATGACCTCACACACCTCCATTCTATGACTTTACACACCTCCATTCTATGACTTCACACACCTCCATTCTGAGTTCACAAACCTCCATTCTGTGACTTAACGCACCTCCATTCTGTGACTTCACACACCTCCGTTCTGACTTCACACACCTCCATTCTAGGACTTCACACACCTCCATTCTGTGACTTCACACACCTCAATTCTGTGACTTCACACACCTCCCTTATGACTTCACACACCTCCATTTTATGACTTCACACACCTCCATTCTATGACTTCACACACCTAGATTCTGTGACTTCACACACCTCCGTTCTGAGTTCACACACCTCAATTCTGTGACTTCACACACCTCCATTCTGACTTCACCCAGCTCCATTCAATGACTTCGCACATCTCCAATCTGACTTCACACAGCTCCACTCTATGCTTTCCCACACCTCCATTCTATGATTTCACACACCTCCATTCTATGACTTCACACACCTCCATTCTGTGATTTCACACACCTCCATTCTGAGTTCAAACACCTCCGTTCTGTGACTTAACACACCTCCATTCTGTGACTTCACACACCACCATTCTGAGTTCACACACCTCCATTCTGTGACTTCACACACCTCCATTCTGACGTCAAACTGCTCCATTCTATGACTTCACACTCCTCCATACTGTGACTTCACACACCTCCATTCTATGACTTAACACACCTTCATTCTTACTTCACAAACATCCATTCTATGACTTCACACACCTCCATTCTATGACTTCACACACCTCCATTCTATGACTTCACAAACCTCCATTCTATGACTTCACACACCTCAATTCTGTGATTTCACACACCTCCATTCTGAGTTCAAACACCTCCGTTCTGTGACTTAACACACCTCCATTCTGTGACTTCACACACCACCATTCTGAGTTCACACACCTCCATTCTGTGACTTCACACACCTCCATTCTGACGTCAAACAGCTCCATTCTATGACTTCACACACCTCCATTCTGTGACTTCACACACCTCCATTCTATGACTTAACACACCTTCATTCTTACTTCACAAACATCCATTCTATGACTTCACACACCTCCATTCTATGACTTCACACACCTCCATTCTATGACTTCACAAACCTCCATTCTATGACTTCACACACCTCAATTCTGTGACTTCACACACCTCCATTATGAATTCACACACATCCATTCTATGACTTCACACACCTCCATTCTATGACTTCACACACCTTCATTCTGTGACTTCACACACCTCCATTATGAGTTCACACACCTCCATTCTGTGACTTCACACAACTCTATTCTGACTTCACACAGCTCCATTCTATGACTTCACACACCTCCATTCTGTGACTTCACACACCTCCATTCTATGACTTCACATACCTCCATTGTGACTTCACACAGCTCCATTCTATGAGTTCACACACCTCCATTGTGATTCACACACCTCCATTTTATGACTTCACACACCTAAATTCTGACTTCACACACCTCCGTTCTTTGACTTCACACAACTCCATTCTGACTTCAGACACCTCCATTCTATGAGGTCACACACGTGCATTGTGACATCACACACCTCCATTCTATGACTTCACACACCTCCAATCTAACTTCACACACCTCCATTCTGACTTCACAAACATCAATTCTGTGACTTCACACACCTCCATTCTTTGACTTCACACACCTCCATTGTGAGTTCACACACCTCCATTCTGAATTCACAAACATCAATTCTGTGACTTCACACACCTCCATTCTATGACTTCACACACCTCCATTGTGAGTTCACACACCTCCATTCTGAATTCACAACATCAATTCTGTGACTTCACACACCTCCATTCTATGACTTCACACACCTCCATTCTATGACTTCACACACCTCCATTCTATGACTTCACAAACCTCCATTCTGACTTCACACACCTCCATTCTGACTTCACAAACATCAATTCTGTGACTTCACAAACCTCCATTCTATGACTTCATACGCCTCCATTGTATGACTTCACACACCTCCATTCTGTGAATTCACACACTTCCATTCTTTGACTTCACACACCTCCATTTTTTGACTTCACACATCTCTATTGTTAGTTCACACACCTCCATTCTATGACTTCACACACCTCCATTCTGACTTCACAAAGCTCCATTCTATGACTTCACACACCTCCATTCTGTGCCTTCACACATTTCCATTTTATGACTTAACACACGTTCATTCTTACTTCACAAACATTCATTCTATGACTTCACACACCTCCATTCTATGACTTCACACAACTCCAATCTATGACATTACACACCTCCATTCTGTGAATTCACACACCTCAATTCTGTGACTTCACACACCTACATTATGACTTCACACACCTCCATTCTATGACTTCACACACCTCCATTCTGACTTCACACACCTCCATTCTATGACTTCCACACCTCCATTCTGTGACTTCACACACCACTATTCTGTGACTTCACATACCTCCATTGTGACTTCACACACCTCCATTCAATGAGTTCACACACCTCCATTCTGACTTCACACACCTCCATTCTATGACTTCACACAACTCCATTCTGACTTCACACACCTCCATTCTGTGACTTCACACACCTCCATTCTGTGACTTCGCACACCTACATTGTTTGACTTCACACACCTCCATTCTTTGACTTCACACACCTCCATTCCATGAATTCACACACCTCTACTCTATCAGTTCACACACATGCATTCTATGAGTTCACACACCACCATTTTGACTTCATACTCCTCCATTCTATGACTTCACACACCTACACTCTTACTTCAGGATCATCCATTTTATGAATTCACCCAACTCCATTCTATGACTTCACAAACCTCCATTCTATGACTTCACACACCTCCATTCTATGACTTCACACACCTCCATTCTATGACTTCATACGACTCCATTCTATGACTTCACACACCTCCATTCTGTGACTTCACACACTTCCATTCTTTGACTTCACACACCTCCATTTTTTGACTTCACACATCTCCATTGTTAGTTCACACACCTCCATTCTATGACTTCACACACCTCCATTCTGACTTCACAAAGCTCCATTCTATGACTTCACACAACTCCATTGTGTGCCTTCACACATTTCCATTTTATGACTTAACACACCTTCATTCTTACTTCACAAACATTCATTCTATGACTTCACACATCTCCATTCTATGACTCACACACCTCCATTCTATGACTTTACACACCTCCATTCTGTGACTTCACACACCGCAATTCTGTGACTTCACACACCTACATTATGACTTCACACACCTCCATTCTATGACTTCACACACCTCCATTCTGACTTCACACACCTCCATTCTATGACCTCCACACCTCCATTCTGTGACTTCACACACCACCATTCAATGACTTCACATACCTCCATTGTGACTTCACACACCTCCATTCTATGAGTTCACACACCTCCATTCTGACTTCACACACCTCCATTCTATGACTTCACACAACTCCATTCTGACTTCACACACCTCCATTCTGTGACTTCACACACCTCCATTCCATGACTTCACACACCTCCATTCGATGCCTTCACACACCTCCATTCTTTGGCTTCACACACCTCCATTCTATGAGTTCACACACCTCCATTTGTGACTCTACACACCACCTTTTTGACTTCACACACCTCCATTCTGTGATTTCACACACCTCCATTCTGTGACTTCACACACCTTTATTGTTTGACTTCACACACCTCCATTCTTTGAATTCACACACCTCCTTTCCATGACTTCACACACCTCCATTCTAAGAGTTCACACACCTCCTTTCTATGAGTTCACACACCTCCATTTTGACTTCACAAACCTCCATTCTATGACTTCACACACCTTCATTCTTACTTCAGAAGTATCCATTATATAACTTCACGCACTTCCATTCTATGACTTCACAAATCTCCGTTCTGTGATTTCACACACCTCCATTCTGAGTTCACACACTTCCATTCTCTGAGTTCACACACCTCCATTCTGTGACTTAACACACCTCCATTCTATGACTTCACAGACCTCCATTCCGTGACTTCACACACCATTATTGTTTGACTTCACACACCTCCATTCTGGGACTTCACACACCTCCATTGTAAGTTCACACACCTCCATTCTGTGACTTCACACACCTCCATTCTGTGACTTCACACACCTCCATTCTGTGACAACACAAATCTCCATTCTGTGACTTCACACACCTCCATTCTATGACTTCACACACCTCCATTCTGTGACTTCACACACCACCATTCTGTGACTTCACACACCTCCCTTTTTTGGGCTTCACACACCTCCATTCCATGACTTCACGCATCTCCATTTTATGAGTTCGCACACCTCCATTTTTACTTCACACACCTACATTCTATGACTTCACACACCTTCATTCTACTTCAGAAACATCCATTCTATGACTTCACACACCTCCATTATATGACTTTACAAACCTCCATTCTGTGACTTCACACACCTCCATTCTGAGTTCACACACCTCAATTCTGTGACTTCACACACCTCAATTCTGGCTTCACACACCTCCATTCTATGACTTCACACAATTCCTTTCTATGACTTCACACACCTCCATTCTTTGACTTCACACACCTCCATTGTGATTTTACACACCTCCATTCTATGACATCACACACCTCCATTATGACTTCACATAGTTCCATTCTATGACTTCACACACCTCCATTCTGTGCCTTCACAAATCTCCATTCTATGACTTAACACACCTTCATTCTTACTTCACAAACATCCATTCTATGATCACACACCTCCATTCTATGACTTCACACACCTCCATTCTATAACTTCACACACCTCCATTCTGTGACTTCACACACCTCAATTCTGTGACTTCACACAACTCCATTATGACTTCACACACCTCCATTCTATGACTTCAAACACCTGCATTCTATGACTTCACACCTCCATTTTGTGATTTCACACACCTCCATTCTCAGTTCACACACCTTCATTCTGTGACTTCACACACCTCCAATCTGACTTCACACAGCTCCATTCTATGACTTCACACACCTCCATACTGTGACTTCACACACCTCCATTTTATGATTTCACACACCTCCCTTGTGACTTCACACACCTCCCTTCTATGACTTCACACAACTCCATTCTGACTTCACACACCTCCATTATGTGACTTCACATACCTCCATTCCATGACTTCACACACCTCCATTCCATGACTTCACACACCTCCATTCGATGACTTCACAAACCTCCATTCTATGATTTCACACACCTCCCTTGTGACTTCACACACCTCCATTCTATGACTTCACACAACTACATTCTGACTTCACACACCTCCATTCTGTGACTTCACACACCTCAATTCCATGACTTCACACACCTCCATTCTGTGATTTCACACACCTCCATTCTGTGACTTCACACACCTTTATTGTTTGACTTCACACAATGCATTCTTTGACTTCACACACCTTTATTCCATGACTTCACACACCTCCATTCTATGAGTTTCTCAGAACTCCATTCTATGAGTTCACACACCTCCATTTTGACTTCATACACCTCCATTCTATGACTTCACACACATTCATTCTTATTCAGAAACATCCATTTTATGACTTCACACACCTCCATTGTATGACTTCACACACCTCCATTCTGTGACTTCACACACTTCCATTCCATGACTTCACACACCTCCATTCTTTGACTTCACACACCTCCATTCTATGAGTTCACACCCCTCCATTTGTGACTCTACACACCACATATTTGACTTCACACACCTCCATTCTGTGATTTCACACACCTCCATTCTGTGACTTCACACACCTTTATTGTTTGACTTCACACACCTCCATTCTTTGACTTCACACACCTCCATTTCATGACTTCACACAACTCCATTCTATGAGTTCACAAACCTCCATTCTATGAGTTCACACACCTCCATTTTGACTTCACACACCTCCATTCTGGGACTTCACACACCTCCATTCTGTGACTTCACACACCTCCATTCTATGACTTCCCACACCTACATTCTGTACTTCACACACCTCCATTCTGTTACTTCACACACCTCGATTTTGACTTCACACACTTCCATTATTTGAATTCACACACCTCCATTCTGTGACTTCACACACATTAACATTGTTTGACTTCACACACCTCTATATTTGGACTTCACACACCTCCATTCCATGACTTCACACATCTCCATTTTATGAGTTCGCACACCTCCATTTTGACTTCACACATCTCCATTCTATGACTTCACACACCTTCATTCTACTTCAGAAACATCCGTTCTATGACTTCCCACACCTCCATTCTATGATTTCACAAACCTCCATTCTGTGACTTCACACACCTCCATTCTGAGTTCACAAACCTCAATTCTTTGACTTCACACACCTCAATTCTGGCTTCACACACCTCCATTCTATGACTTCACACACTTCCATTCTATGACTTTACACACCTCCATTCTTTGACTTCACACACCTCCATTGTGAGTTCACACACCCCCATTCTGTGACTTCACACACCTCCATTCTTTGACTTCACACACCTCCATTCTGTGACTTCACACACCTCCATTCTATGACTTCACACACCTCCATTCTATGAATTCACACATCTCCATTCTGTGACTTCACACAACTCCATTCTATGACTTTCCACACCTCCATTCTGGGACTTCACACACCTCCATTCTGAGTTCACACACCTCCGTTCTGTGACTTAACACACCTTCATTCCGTGACTTCACACACCTTCCTTCTATGATTTCACACACCTCCATTCTATGACTTCACACACCTCCTTTCTATGACTTCACACACCTATATTCTTTGACTTCGCACACCTCCATTCTTTGACATCACACACCTCCATTTTGAGTTCACACACATACATTCTGTGACTTCACACACCTCCATTTGTGACGTTACACACCACCATTTTGACTTCACACACCTCCATTCTGTGACTTCACACACCTCCATTCTAACTTCACACACCTCCATTCTGACTTCACAAACATCAATTCTGTGACTTCACACACCTCCATTCTTTGACTTCACACACCTCCATTGTGAGTTCACACACCTCCATTCTGAATTCACAAACATCAATTCTGTGACTTCACACACCTCCATTCTATGACTTCACACACCTCCATTCTATGACTTCACAAACATCAATTCTGTGACTTCACACACCTCCATTCTTTGATTTCACACACCTCCATTGTGAGTTCACACACCTCCATTCTGAATTCACAAACATCAATTCTGTGACTTCACACACCTCCATTCTATGACTTCACACACCTCCATTCTATGACTTCACACACCTCCATTCTATGACTACACAAACCTCCATTCTGACTTCACACACCTCCATTCTGACTTCACAAACATCAATTCTGTGACTTCACACCTCCATTCTATGACTTCATACGCCTCCATTGTATGACTTCACACACCTCCTTTCTGTGACTTCACACACTTCGATTCTTTGACTTCACACACCTCCATTTTTGACTTCACACATCTCCATTGTTAGTTCACACACCTCCATTCTATGACTTAACACACCTTCATTCTTACTTCACAAACATTCATTCTATGACTTCACACACCTCCATTCTATGACTTCACACACCTCCATTCTATGACTTTACACACCTCCATTCTGTGACTTCACACACCTCAATTCTGTGACTTCACACACCTACATTATGACCTCACACAACTCCATTCTATGACTTCACACACCTCCATTCTGAGTTCACAAACCTCCATTCTGTGACTTAACGCACCTCCATTCTGTGACTTCACACACCTCCGTTCTGACTTCACACACCTCCATTCTATGACTTCACACACCTCCATTCTGTGACTTCACACACCTCAATTCTGTGACTTCACACACCTCCCTTATGACTTCACACACCTCCATTCTATGACTTCACAGACGTCCATTCTATGACTTCACACACCTAGATTCTGTGACTTCACACACCTCCGTTCTGAGTTCACACACCTCAATTCTGTGACTTCACACACCTCCATTCTGACTTCACCCAGCTCCATTCAATGACTTCGCACACCTCCAATCTGACTTCACACAGCTCCACTCTATGCTTTAACACACCTCCATTCTATGATTTCACACACCTCCATTCTATGACTTCACACACCTCCATTCTGTGATTTCACACACCTCCATTCTGAGTTCAAACACCTCCGTTCTGTGACTTAACACACCTCCATTCTGTGATTTCACACACCACCATTCTGTGTTCACACACCTCCATTCTGTGACTTCACACACCTCCATTCTGACGTCAAACTGCTCCATTCTATGACTTCACACTCCTCCATTCTGTGCCTTCACACACCTCCATTCTATGACTTAACACACCTTCATTCTTACTTCACAAACATCCATTCTATGACTTCACACACCTCCATTCTATGACTTCACACCCCTCCATTCTGACTTCACACACCTCCGTTCTATGACTTCACACAACTCCATTCTGACTTCAGACACCTCCATTCTATGAGGTCACACACGTGCATTGTGACATCACACACCTCCATTCTATGACTTCACACACCTCCATTCTAACTTCACACACCTCCATTCTGACTTCACAAACATCAGTTCTGTGACTTCACACACCTCCATTCTTTGACTTCACACACCTCCATTGTGAGTTCACACACCTCCATTCTGAATTCACAAACATCAATTCTGTGACTTCACACACCTCCATTCTATGACTTCATACGCCTCCATTCTATGACTTCACACACCTCCATTCTGTGACTTCACACACTTCCATTCTTTGACTTCACACACCTCCATTTTTTGACTTCACACATCTCCATTGTTAGTTCACACACCTCCATTCTATGACTTCACACACCTCCATTCTGACTTCACAAAGCTCCATTCTATGACTTCACACACCTCCATTCTGTGCCTTCACACATTTCCATTTTATGACTTAACACACCTTCATTCTTACTTCACAAACATTCATTTTATGACTTCACACACCTCCATTCTATGACTTCACACACCTCCAATCTATGACTTTACACACCTCCATTCTGTGACTTCACACACCTCAATTCTGTGACTTCACACACCTACATTATGACTTCACACACCTCCATTCTATGACTTCACACACCTCCATTCTGACTTCACACACCTCCATTCTATGACTTCCACACCTCCATTCTGTGACTTCACACACCACTATTCTATGACTTCACATACCTCCATTGTGACTTCACACACCTCCATTCTATGAGTTCACACACCTCCATTCTGACTTCACACACCTCCATTCTATGACTTCACACACCTCCATTCTATGACTTCACAAACCTCCATTCTATGACTTTACACACCTCCATTCTGTGACTTCACACACCTCAATTCTGTGACTTCACACACCTACATTATGACCTCACACACCTCCATTCTATGACTTCACACAACTCCATTTTGAGTACACAAACCTCCATTCTGTGACTTAACGCACCTCCATTCTGTGACTTCACACACCTCCGTTCTGACTTCACACACCTCCATTCTATGACTTCACACACCTCCATTCTGTGACTTCACACACCTCAATTCTGTGACTTCACACACCTCACTTATGACTTCACACACCTCCATTCTATGACTTCACACACCTCCATTCTATGACTTCACACACCTAGATTCTGTGACTTCACACACCTCCGTTCTGAGTTCACACACCTCAATTCTGTGACTTCACACACCTCCATTCTGACTTCACCCAGCTCCATTCAATGACTTCGCACACCTCCAATCTGACTTCACACAGCTCCACTCTGTGCTTTCCCACACCTCCATTCTGTGATTTCACACACCTCCATTCTATGACTTCACACACCTCCATTCTGTGATTTCACACACCTCCATTCTGAGTTCAAACACCTCCGTTCTGTGACTTAACACAGCTCCATTCTGTGACTTCACACACCACCATTCTGAGTTCACACACCTCCATTCTGTGACTACACACACCTCCATTCTGACGTCAAACAGCTCCATTCTATGACTTCACACACCTCCATTCTGTGCCTTCACACACCTCCATTCTATGACTTAACACACCTTCATTCCTTCTTCACAAACATCCATTCTATGACTTCACACACCTCCATTCTATGACTTCACACACCTCCATTCTATGACTTCACAAACCTCCATTCTATGACTTCACACACCTCAATTCTGTGACTTCACACACCTCCATTATGAATTCACACACATCCATTCTATGACTTCACACACCTCCATTCTATGACTTCACACACCTTCATTCTGTGACTTCACACACCTCCATTCTGAGTTCACACACCTCCATTCTGTGACTTCACACAACTCTATTCTGACTTCACACAGCTCCATTCTATGACTTCACACACCTCCATTCTGTGACTTCACACACCTCCCTTCTATGACTTCACATACCTCCATTCTGTGACTTCATACAGCTCCATTCTATGAGTTCACACACCTCCATTCTGACTTCACACACCTCCATTCTATGACTTCACACACCTCCATTCTGACTTCACAGACCTCCGTTCTATGACTTCACACAACTCCATTCTGACTTCAGACACCTCCATTCTATGAGGTCACACACGTGCATTGTGACATCACACACCTCCATTCTATGACTTCACACACCTCCATTCTAACTTCACACACCTCCATTCTGACTTCACAAACATCAATTCTGTGACTTCACACACCTCCATTCTTTGACTTCACACACCTCCATTGTGAGTTCACACACCTCCATTCTGAATTCACAAACATCAATTCTGTGACTTCACACACCTCCATTCTATGACTTCACACACCTCCATTCTATGACTTCACAAGCTTCCATTCTTTGACTTCACACACCTCCATTCTTTGACTGCACACATCTCCATTGTGAGTTCACACACCTTCATTCTATGACTTCACACACCTCCATTCTGACTACACAGCTCCATTCTATGAGTTCACACACCTGCATTCTGTGCCTTCAGACACCTCCATTCTATGACTTAACACCCATTCATTTTTACTTCACAAACATCCATTCTATGACTTCACACACCTCCATTCTATGACTTCACACACCTCCATTCTATGACTTCAAAAACCTCCATTCTATGACTTCACACACCTCAATTCTGTGACTTCACACACCTCCAATATGAATTCACACACATCCATTCTATGACTTCACACACCTCCATTCTATGACTTCACACACCTTCATTCTGTGACTTCACACACCTCCATTCTGAGTTCACACACCTCCATTCTGTGACTTCACAAAACTCTATTCTGACTTCACACAGCTCCATTCTATGACTTCACACACCTCCATTCTGTGACTTCACACACCTCCATTCTATGACTTCACATACCTCCATTGTGACTTCACACAGCTCCATTCTATGAGTTCACACACCTCCATTCTGACTTCACACACCTCCATTCTATGACTTTACACACCTCCATTCTGACTTCACACACCTCCATTCTATGACTTCACACAACTCCATTCTGACTTCAGACACCTCCATTCTATGAGGTCACACACGTGCATTGTGACATCACACACCTCCATTCTATGACTTCACACACCTCCATTCTAACTTCACACACCTCCATTCTGACTTCACAAACATCAATTCTGTGAATTCACACACCTCCATTCTTTGACTTCACACACCTCCATTGTGAGTTCACACACCTCCATTCTGAATTCACAAACATCAATTCTGTGACTTCACACACCTCCATTCTATGACTTCATACACCTCCATTCTATGACTTCACACACCTCCATTCTATGACTTCACACACCTCCATTCTAACTTCACACACCTCCATTCTGACTTCACAAACATCAATTCTGTGACTTCACACACCTCCATTCTTTGACTTCACACACCTCCATTGTGAGTTCACACACCTCCATTCTGAATTCACAAACATCAATTCTGTGACTTCACACACCTCCATTCTATGACTTCACACACCTCCATTCTGTGACTTCACACACCTCCATTCTATGACTTCACAAACCTCCATTCTGACTTCACACACCTCCATTCTGACTTCACAAACATCAATTCTGTGACTTCTCACACCTCCATTCTATGACTTCATACGCCTCCATTCTATGACTTCACACACCTCCATTCTGTGACTTCACACACTTCCATTCTTTGACTTCACACACCTCCATTTTTTGACTTCACACATCTCCATTGTTAGTTCACACACCTCCATTCTATGACTTCACACACCTCCATTCTGACTTCACAAAGCTCCATTCTATGACTTCACACACCTCCATTCTGTGCCTTCACACATTTCCATTTTATTACTTAACACACCTTCATTCTTACTTCACAAACATTCATTCTATGACTTCACACACCTCCATTCTATGACTTCACACACCTCCAATCTATGACTTTACACACCTCCATTCTGTGACTTCACACACCTCAATTCTGTGACTTCACACACCTACATTATGACTTCACACACCTCCATTCTATGACTTCACACACCTCCATTCTGACTTCACACACCTCCATTCTATGACTTCCACACCTCCATTCTGTGACTTCACAAACCACTATTCTATGACTTCACATACCTCCATTGTGACTTCACACACCTCCATTCTATGAGTTCACACACCTCCATTCTGACTTCACACACCTCCATTCTATGACTTCACACACCTCCATTCTATGACTTCACAAACCTCCATTCTATGACTTTACACACCTCCATTCTGTGACTTCACACACCTCAATTCTGTGACTTCACACACCTACATTATGACCTCACACACCTCCATTCTATGACTTCACACAACTCCATTCTGAGTACACAAACCTCCATTCTGTGACTTAACGCACCTCCATTCTGTGACTTCACACACCTCCGTTCTGTCTTCACACACCTCCATTCTATGACTTCATACACCTCCATTCTGTGACTTCACACACCTCAATTCTGTGACTTCACACACCTCACTTATGACTTCACACACCTCCATTCTATGACTTCACACACCTCCATTCTATGACTTCACACACCTAGATTCTGTGACTTCACACACCTCCATTCTGAGTTCACACACCTCAATTCTGTGACTTCACACACCTCCATTCTGACTTCACCCAGCTTCATTCAATGACTTCGCACACCTCCAATCTGACTTCACACAGCTCCACTCTGTGCTTTCCCACACCTCCATTCTGTGATTTCACACACCTCCATTGTATGACTTCACACACCTCCATTCTGTGATTTCACACACCTCCATTCTGAGTTCAAACACCTCCGTTCTGTGACTTAACACAGCTCCATTCTGTGACTTCACACACCACCATTCTGAGTTCACACACCTCCATTCTGTGACTACACACACCTCCATTCTGACGTCAAACAGCTCCATTCTATGACTTCACACACCTCCATTCTGTGCCTTCACACACCTCCATTCTATGACTTAACACACCTTCATTCCTTCTTCACAAACATCCATTCTATGACTTCACACACCTCCATTCTATGACTTCACACACCTCCATTCTATGACTTCACAAACCTCCATTCTATGACTTCACACACCTCAATTCTGTGACTTCACACACCTCCATTATGAATTCACACACATCCATTCTATGACTTCACACACCTCCATTCTATGACTTCACACACCTTCATTCTGTGACTTCACACACCTCCATTCTGAGTTCACACACCTCCATTCTGTGACTTCACACAACTCTATTCTGACTTCACACAGCTCCATTCTATGACTTCACACACCTCCATTCTGTGACTTCACACACCTCCATTCTATGACTTCACATACCTCCATTCTGTGACTTCATACAGCTCCATTCTATGAGTTCACACACCTCCATTCTGACTTCACACACCTCCATTCTATGACTTCACACACCTCCATTCTGACTTCACACACCTCCGTTCTATGACTTCACACAACTCCATTCTGACTTCAGACACCTCCATTCTATGAGGTCACACACGTGCATTGTGACATCACACACCTCCATTCTATGACTTCACACACCTCCATTCTAACTTCACACACCTCCATTCTGACTTCACAAACATCAATTCTGTGACTTCACACACCTCCATTCTTTGACTTCACACACCTCCATTGTGAGTTCACACACCTCCATTCTGAATTCACAAACATCAATTCTGTGACTTCACACACCTCCATTCTATGACTTCACACACCTCCATTCTATGACTTCACAAGCTTCCATTCTTTGACTTCACACACCTCCATTCTTTGACTGCACACATCTCCATTGTGAGTTCACACACCTTCATTCTATGACTTCACACACCTCCATTCTGACTACACAGCTCCATTCTATGACTTCACACACCTCCATTCTGTGCCTTCAGACACCTCCATTCTATGACTTAACACACATTCATTTTTACTTCACAAACATCCATTCTATGACTTCACACACCTCCATTCTATGACTTCACACACCTCCATTCTATGACTTCAAAAACCTCCATTCTATGACTTCACACACCTCAATTCTGTGACTTCACACACCTCCAATATGAATTCACACACATCCATTCTATGACTTCACACACCTCCCTTCTATGACTTCACACACCTTCATTCTGTGACTTCACACACCTCCATTCTGAGTTCACACACCTCCATTCTGTGACTTCACAAAACTCTATTCTGACTTCACACAGCTCCATTCCATGACTTCACACACCTCCATTCTGTGACTTCACACACCTCCATTCTATGACTTCACATACCTCCATTGTGACTTCACAGAGCTCCATTCTATGAGTTCACACACCTCCATTCTGACTTCACACACCTCCATTCTATGACTTCACACACCTCCATTCTGACTTCACACACCTCCATTCTATGACTTCACACAACTCCATTCTGACTTCAGACACCTCCATTCTATGAGGTCACACACGTGCATTGTGACATCACACACCTCAATTCTATGACTTCACACACCTCCATTCTAACTTCACACACCTCCATTCTGACTTCACAAACATCAATTCTGTGAATTCACACACCTCCATTCTTTGACTTCACACACCTCCATTGTGAGTTCACACACCTCCATTCTGAATTCACAAACATCAATTCTGTGACTTCACACACCTCCATTCTATGACTTCACACACCTCCATTCTATGACTTCACACACCTCCATTCTATGACTTCACAAACCTCCTTTCTGACTTCACACACCTCCATTCTGACTTCACAAACATCAATTCTGTGACTTCACACACCTCCATTCTATGACTTCATACGCCTCCATTCTATGACTTCACACACCTCCATTCTGTGACTTCACACACTTCCATTCTTTGACTTCACACACCTCCATTTTTTGACTTCACACATCTCCATTGTTAGTTCACACACCTCCATTCTATGACTTCACACACCTCCATTCTGACTTCACAAAGCTCCATTCTATGACTTCACACACCTCCATTCTGTGCCTTCACACATTTCCATTTTATGACTTAACACACCTTCATTCTTACTTCACAAACATTCATTCTATGACTTCACACACCTCCATTCTATGACTTCACACACCTCCAATCTATGACTTTACACACCTCCATTCTGTGACTTCACACACCTCAATTCTGTGACTTCACACACCTACATTATGACTTCACACACCTCCATTCTATGACTTCACACACCTCCATTCTGACTTCACACACCTCCATTCTATGACTTCCACACCTCCATTCTGTGACTTCACACACCACTATTCTATGACTTCACATACCTCCATTGTGACTTCACACACCTCCATTCTATGAGTTCACACACCTCCATTCTGACTTCACACACCTCCATTCTATGACTTCACACAACTCCATTCTGACTTCACACACCTCGATTCTGTGACTTCACACACCTCCATTCTGTCACTTCGCACACCTACATTTTTTGACTTCACACACCTCAATTCTTTGACTTCACACACCTCCATTCCATGACTTCACACTCCTCTACTCTATCAGTTCACACACATCCATTCTATGAGTTCACACACCACCATTTTGACTTCATACACCTCCATTCTATGACTTCACACACCTACATTCTTACCTCAGGAACATCCATTTTATGAATTCAACCACCTCCATTCTATGACTTCACAAACCTCGATTCTATGACTTCACACACCTCCATTCTATGACTTCACACACCTCCATTCTATGACTTCACACACCTCCATTCTATGACTTCACACACCTCCATTCTGTGACTTCACACACCTCCATTCTATGAGTTCACACACCTGAATTATGACTTCACACACCTCCATTCTATGACTTCACTCACCTCCATTCTGACTTCACACACCTCCATTCTGACTTCACAAACATCAATTCTGTGACTTCACACACCTCCATTCTTTGACTTCACACAACTCCATTGTGAGTACACACACCTCCATTCTGACTTCACAAACATCAATTCTGTGACTTCACACACATCCATTCTACGACTTCACACACCTCCATTCTATGACTTCACAAACTTCCATTCTGACTTCACACACGTCCATTCTGACTTCACAATCATCAATTCTGTGACTTCACACAACTCCATTCTCTGACTTCACACACCTCCATTCTATGACTTCACACACCTCCATTCTATGACTTCACAAACTTCCATTCTTTGACTTCACACACCTCCATTCTTTGACTTCACTCATCTCCATTGTGAGTTCACACACCTTCATTCTATGACTTCACACACCTCCATTCTGACTACACAGCTCCATTCTATGACTTCACACACCTCCATTCTGTGCCTTCACACATCTCCATTCTAGGACTTAACACACCTTCATTCTTACTTCACAAACATCCATTCTCTGACTTCACACACCTCCATTCGATGACTTCACACACCTCCATTCTATGACTTCACAAACCTCCATTCAGTGACTTCACATATCTCAATTCTGTGACTTCACACACCTACATTATGACCTCACACACCTCCATTCTATGACCTCACACACCTCCATTCTATGACTTTACACACCTCCATTCTATGACTTCACACACCTCCATTCTGACTTCACAAAGCTCCATTCTATGACTTCACACACCTCCATTCTGTGCCTTCACACATTTCCATTTTATGACTTAACACACCTTCATTCTTACTTCACAAACATTCATTCTATGACTTCACACACCTCCATTCTATGACTTCACACACCTCCAATCTATGACTTTACACACCTCCATTCTGTGACTTCACACACCTCAATTCTGTGACTTCACACACCTACATTATGACTTCACACACCTCCATTCTATGACTTCACACACCTCCATTCTGACTTCACACACCTCCATTCTATGACTTCCACACCTCCATTCTGTGACTTCACACACCACTATTCTATGACTTCACATACCTCCATTGTGACTTCACACACCTCCATTCTATGAGTTCACACACCTCCATTCTGACTTCACACACCTCCATTCTATGACTTCACACAACTCCATTCTGACTTCACACACCTCGATTCTGTGACTTCACACACCTCCATTCTGTCACTTCGCACACCTACATTTTTTGACTTCACACACCTCAATTCTTTGACTTCACACACCTCCATTCCATGACTTCACACTCCTCTACTCTATCAGTTCACACACATCCATTCTATGAGTTCACACACCACCATTTTGACTTCATACACCTCCATTCTATGACTTCACACACCTACATTCTTACCTCAGGAACATCCATTTTATGAATTCAACCACCTCCATTCTATGACTTCACAAACCTCGATTCTATGACTTCACACACCTCCATTCTATGACTTCACACACCTCCATTCTATGACTTCACACACCTCCATTCTATGACTTCACACACCTCCATTCTGTGACTTCACACACCTCCATTCTATGAGTTCACACACCTGAATTATGACTTCACACACCTCCATTCTATGACTTCACTCACCTCCATTCTGACTTCACACACCTCCATTCTGACTTCACAAACATCAATTCTGTGACTTCACACACCTCCATTCTTTGACTTCACACAACTCCATTGTGAGTACACACACCTCCATTCTGACTTCACAAACATCAATTCTGTGACTTCACACACATCCATTCTACGACTTCACACACCTCCATTCTATGACTTCACAAACTTCCATTCTGACTTCACACACGTCCATTCTGACTTCACAATCATCAATTCTGTGACTTCACACAACTCCATTCTCTGACTTCACACACCTCCATTCTATGACTTCACACACCTCCATTCTATGACTTCACAAACTTCCATTCTTTGACTTCACACACCTCCATTCTTTGACTTCACTCATCTCCATTGTGAGTTCACACACCTTCATTCTATGACTTCACACACCTCCATTCTGACTACACAGCTCCATTCTATGACTTCACACACCTCCATTCTGTGCCTTCACACATCTCCATTCTAGGACTTAACACACCTTCATTCTTACTTCACAAACATCCATTCTCTGACTTCACACACCTCCATTCGATGACTTCACACACCTCCATTCTATGACTTCACAAACCTCCATTCAGTGACTTCACATATCTCAATTCTGTGACTTCACACACCTACATTATGACCTCACACACCTCCATTCTATGACTTTACACACCTCCATTCTATGACTTCACACACCTCCATTCTGAGTTCACAAACCTCCATTCTGTGACTTAACGCACCTCCATTCTGTGACTTCACACACCTCCGTTCTGACTTCACACACCTCCATTCTAGGACTTCACACACCTCCATTCTGTGACTTCACACACCTCAATTCTGTGACTTCACACACCTCCCTTATGACTTCACACATCTCCATTTTATGACTTCACACACCTCCATTCTATGACTTCACACACCTAGATTCTGTGACTTCACACACCTCCGTTCTGAGTTCACACACCTCAATTCTGTGACTTCACACACCTCCATTCTGACTTCACCCAGCTCCATTCAATGACTTCGCACACCTCCAATCTGACTTCACACAGCTCCACTCTATGCTTTCCCACACCTCCATTCTATGATTTCACACACCTCCATTCTATGACTTCACACACCTCCATTCTGTGATTTCACACACCTCCATTCTGAGTTCAAACACCTCCGTTCTGTGACTTAACACACCTCCATTCTGTGACTTCACACACCACCATTCTGAGTTCACACACCTCCATTCTGTGACTTCACACACCTCCATTCTGACGTCAAACAGCTCCATTCTATGACTTCACACACCTCCATTCTGTGACTTCACACACCTCCATTCTATGAGTTAACACACCTTCATTCTTACTTCACAAACATCCATTCTATGACTTCACACACCTCCATTCTATGACTTCACACACCTCCATTCTATGACTTCACAAACCTCCATTCTATGACTTCACACACCTCAATTCTGTGACTTCACACACCTCCATTATGAATTCACACACATCCATTCTATGATTTCACACACCTCCATTCTATGACTTCACACACCTTCATTCTGTGACTTCACACACCTCCATTCTGAGTTCACACACCTCCATTCTGTGACTTCACACAACTCTATTCTGGCTTCACACAGCTCCATTCTATGACTTCACACACCTCCATTCTGTGACTTCACACACCTCCATTCTATGACTTCACATACCTCCATTGTGACTTCACACAGCTCCATTCTATGAGTTCACACACCTCCATTGTGACTTCACACACCTCCATTTTATGACTTCACACACCTAAATTCTGACTTCACACACCTCCGTTCTATGACTTCACACAACTCCATTCTGACTTCAGACACCTCCATTCTATGAGGTCACACACGTGCATTGTGACATCACACACCTCCATTCTATGACTTCACACACCTCCATTCTAACTTCACACACCTCCATTCTGACTTCACAAACATCAATTCTGTGACTTCACACACCTCCATTCTTTGACTTCATACACCTCCATTGTGAGTTCACACACCTCCATTCTGAATTCACAAACATCAATTCTGTGACTTCACACACCTCCATTCTATGACTTCACACACCTCCATTGTGAGTTCACACACTTCCATTCTGAATTCACAAACGTCAATTCTGTGACTTCACACACCTCCATTCTATGACTTCACACACCTCCATTCTATGACTTCACACACCTCCATTCTATGACTTCACAAACCTCCATTCTGACTTCACACACCTCCATTCTGACTTCACAAACATCAATTCTGTGACTTCACAAACCTCCATTCTATGACTTCATACGCCTCCATTGTATGACTTCACACACCTCCATTCTGTGAATTCACACACTTCCATTCTTTGACTTCACACACCTCCATTTTTTGACTTCACACATCTCCATTGTTAGTTCACACACCTCCATTCTATGACTTCACACACCTCCATTCTGACTTCACAAAGCTCCATTCTATGACTTCACACACCTCCATTCTGTGCCTTCACACATTTCCATTTTATGACTTAACACACCTTCATTCTTACTTCACAAACATTCATTCTATGACTTCACACACCTCCATTCTATGACTTCACACAACTCCAATCTATGACTTTACACACCTCCATTCTGTGAATTCACACACCTCAATTCTGTGACTTCACACACCTACATTATGACTTCACACACCTCCATTCTATGACTTCACACACCTCCATTCTGACTTCACACACCTCCATTCTATGACTTCCACACCTCCATTCTGTGACTTCACACACCACTATTCTATGACTTCACATACCTCCATTGTGACTTCACACACCTCCATTCAATGAGTTCACACACCTCCATTCTGACTTCACACACCTCCATTCTATGACTTCACACAACTCCATTCTGACTTCACACACCTCCATTCTGTGACTTCACACACCTCCATTCTGTGACTTCGCACACCTACATTGTTTGAGTTCACACACCTCCATTCTTTGACTTCACACACCTCCATTCCATGAATTCACACACCTCTACTCTATCAGTTCACACACATGCATTCTATGAATTCACACACCACCATTTTGACTTCATACACCTCCATTCTATGACTTCACACACCTACACTCTTACTTCAGGAACATCCATTTTATGAATTCACCCACCTCCATTCTATGACTTCACAAACCTCCATTCTATGACTTCACACACCTCCATTCTATGACTTCACACACCTCCATTCTATGACTTCATACGCCTCCATTCTATGACTTCACACACCTCCATTCTGTGACTTCACACACTTCCATTCTTTGACTTCACACACCTCCATTTTTTGACTTCACACATCTCCATTGTTAGTTCACACACCTCCATTCTATGACTTCACACACCTCCATTCTGACTTCACAAAGCTCCATTCTATGACTTCACACAACTCCATTGTGTGCCTTCACACATTTCCATTTTATGACTTAACACACCTTCATTCTTACTTCACAAACATTCATTCTATGACTTCACACATCTCCATTCTATGACTCACACACCTCCATTCTATGACTTTACACACCTCCATTCTGTGACTTCACACACCGCAATTCTGTGACTTCACACACCTACATTATGACTTCACACACCTCCATTCTATGACTTCACACACCTCCATTCTGACTTCACACACCTCCATTCTATGACCTCCACACCTCCATTCTGTGACTTCACACACCACCATTCAATGACTTCACATACCTCCATTGTGACTTCACACACCTCCATTCTATGAGTTCACACACCTCCATTCTGACTTCACACACCTCCATTCTATGACTTCACACAACTCCATTCTGACTTCACACACCTCCATTCTGTGACTTCACACACCTCCATTCCATGACTTCACACACCTCCATTCGATGCCTTCACACACCTCCATTCTTTGACTTCACACACCTCCATTCTATGAGTTCACACACCTCCATTTGTGACTCTACACACCACCTTTTTGACTTCACACACCTCCATTCTGTGATTTCACACACCTCCATTCTGTGACTTCACACACCTTTATTGTTTGACTTCACACACCTCCATTCTTTGAATTCACACACCTCCTTTCCATGACTTCACACACCTCCATTCTAAGAGTTCACACACCTCCTTTCTATGAGTTCACACACCTCCATTTTGACTTCACAAACCTCCATTCTATGACTTCACACACCTTCATTCTTACTTCAGAAGTATCCATTATATAACTTCACGCACTTCCATTCTATGACTTCACAAATCTCCGTTCTGTGATTTCACACACCTCCATTCTGAGTTCACACACTTCCATTCTCTGAGTTCACACACCTCCATTCTGTGACTTAACACACCTCCATTCTATGACTTCACAGACCTCCATTCCGTGACTTCACACACCATTATTGTTTGACTTCACACACCTCCATTCTGGGACTTCACACACCTCCATTGTAAGTTCACACACCTCCATTCTGTGACTTCACACACCTCCATTCTGTGACTTCACACACCTCCATTCTGTGACAACACAAATCTCCATTCTGTGACTTCACACACCTCCATTCTATGACTTCACACACCTCCATTCTGTGACTTCACACACCACCATTCTGTGACTTCACACACCTCCCTTTTTTGTACTTCACACACCTCCATTCCATGACTTCACGCATCTCCATTTTATGAGTTCGCACACCTCCATTTTTACTTCACACACCTACATTCTATGACTTCACACACCTTCATTCTACTTCAGAAACATCCATTCTATGACTTCACACACCTCCATTATATGACTTTACAAACCTCCATTCTGTGACTTCACACACCTCCATTCTGAGTTCACACACCTCAATTCTGTGACTTCACACACCTCAATTCTGGCTTCACACACCTCCATTCTATGACTTCACACAATTCCTTTCTATGACTTCACACACCTCCATTCTTTGACTTCACACACCTCCATTGTGATTTTACACACCTCCATTCTATGACATCACACACCTCCATTATGACTTCACATAGTTCCATTCTATGACTTCACACACCTCCATTCTGTGCCTTCACACATCTCCATTCTATGACTTAACACACCTTCATTCTTACTTCACAAACATCCATTCTATGATCACACACCTCCATTCTATGACTTCACACACCTCCATTCTATAACTTCACACACCTCCATTCTGTGACTTCACACACCTCAATTCTGTGACTTCACACAACTCCAATATGACTTCACACACCTCCATTCTATGACTTCAAACACCTCCATTCTATGACTTCACACCTCCATTTTGTGATTTCACACACCTCCATTCTCAGTTCACACACCTTCATTCTGTGACTTCACACACCTCCAATCTGACTTCACACAGCTCCATTCTATGACTTCACACACCTCCATACTGTGACTTCACACACCTCCATTTTATGATTTCACACACCTCCCTTGTGACTTCACACACCTCCATTCTATGACTTCACACAACTCCATTCTGACTTCACACACCTCCATTATGTGACTTCACACACCTCCATTCCATGACTTCACACACCTCCATTCCATGACTTCACACACCTCCATTCGATGACTTCACACACCTCCATTCTATGATTTCACACACCTCCCTTGTGACTTCACACACCTCCATTCTATGACTTCACACAACTACATTCTGACTTCACACACCTCCATTCTGTTACTTCACACACCTCAATTCCATGACTTCACACACCTCCATTCTGTGATTTCACACACCTCCATTCTGTGATTTCACACACCTCCATTCCATGACTTCACACACCTCAATTCCATGACTTCACACACCTCCATTCTGTGATTTCACACACCTCCATTCTGTGACTTCACACACCTTTATTGTTTGACTTCACACAATGCATTCTTTGACTTCACACACCTTTATTCCATGACTTCACACACCTCCATTCTATGAGTTTCTCAGAACTCCATTCTATGAGTTCACACACCTCCATTTTGACTTCATACACCTCCATTCTATGACTTCACACACATTCATTCTTATTCAGAAACATCCATTTTATGACTTCACACACCTCCATTGTATGACTTCACACACCTCCATTCTGTGACTTCACACACTTCCATTCCATGACTTCACACACCTCCATTCTTTGACTTCACACACCTCCATTCTATGAGTTCACACCCCTCCATTTGTGACTCTACACACCACATATTTGACTTCACACACCTCCATTCTGTGATTTCACACACCTCCATTCTGTGACTTCACACACCTTTATTGTTTGACTTCACACACCTCCATTCTTTGACTTCACACACCTCCATTTCATGACTTCACACAACTCCATTCTATGAGTTCACAAACCTCCATTCTATGAGTTCACACACCTCCATTTTGACTTCACACACCTCCATTCTGGGACTTCACACACCTCCATTCTGTGACTTCACACACCTCCATTCTATGACTTCCCACACCTACATTCTGTGACTTCACACACCTCCATTCTGTTACTTCACACACCTCGATTTTGACTTCACACACTTCCATTATTTGAATTCACACACCTCCATTCTGTGACTTCACACACATTAACATTGTTTGACTTCACACACCTCTATATTTGGACTTCACACACCTCCATTCCATGACTTCACACATCTCCATTTTATGAGTTCGCACACCTCCATTTTGACTTCACACATCTCCATTCTATGACTTTACACGCCTTCATTCTACTTCAGAAACATCCGTTCTATGACTTCCCACACCTCCATTCTATGATTTCACAAACCTCCATTCTGTGACTTCACACACCTCCATTCTGAGTTCACAAACCTCAATTCTTTGACTTCACACACCTCAATTCTGGCTTCACACACCTCCATTCTATGACTTCACACACTTCCATTCTATGACTTTACACACCTCCATTTTTGACTTCACACACCTCCATTGTGAGTTCACACACCCCCATTCTGTGACTTCACACACCTCCATTCTTTGACTTCACACACCTCCATTCTGTGACTTCTCACACCTCCATTCTATGACTTCACACACCTCCATTCTATGAATTCACACATCTCCATTCTGTGACTTCACACAACTCCATTCTATGACTTCCCACACCTCCATTCTGGGACTTCACACACCTCCATTCTGAGTTCACACACCTCCGTTCTGTGACTTAACACACCTTCATTCCGTGACTTCACACACCTTCCTTCTATGATTTCACACACCTCCATTCTATGACTTCACACACCTCCTTTCTATGACTTCACACACCTATATTCTTTGACTTCGCACACCTCCATTCTTTGACTTCACACACCTCCATTTTGAGTTCACACACATACATTCTGTGACTTCACACACCTCCATTTGTGACGTTACACACCACCATTTTGACTTCACACACCTCCATTCTGTGACTTCACACACCTCCATTCTAACTTCACACACCTCCATTCTTACTTCACAAACATCAATTCTGTGACTTCACACACCTCCATTCTTTGACTTCACACACCTCCATTGTGAGTTCACACACCTCCATTCTGAATTCACAAACATCAATTCTGTGACTTCACACACCTCCATTCTATGACTTCACACACCTCCATTCTATGACTTCACAAACATCAATTCTGTGACTTCACACACCTCCATTCTTTGACTTCACACACCTCCATTGTGAGTTCACACACCTCCATTCTGAATTCACAAACATCAATTCTGTGACTTCACACACATCCATTCTATGACTTCACACACCTCCATTCTATGACTTCACACACCTCCATTCTATGACTACACAAACCTCCATTCTGACTTCACACACCTCCATTCTGACTTCACAAACATCAATTCTGTGACTTCACACCTCCATTCTATGACTTCATACGCCTCCATTGTATGACTTCACACACCTCCTTTCTGTGACTTCACACACTTCCATTCTTTGACTTCACACACCTCCATTTTTGACTTCACACATCTCCATTGTTAGTTCACACACCTCCATTCTATGACTTCACACACCTCCATTCTCACTTCACAAAGCTCCATTCTGTGACTTCACACACCTCCATTCTGTGCCTTCACACATTTCCATTTTATGACTTAACACACCTTCATTCTATGACTTTACACACCTCCATTCTGTGACTTCACACACCTCAATTCTGTGACTTCACACACCTCCATTCTATGACTTTACACACCTCCATTCTGTGACTTCACACACCTCAATTCTGTGACTTCACACACCTACATTATGACCTCACACACCTCCATTCTATGACTTCACACACCTCCATTCTGAGTTCACAAACCTCCATTCTGTGACTTAACGCACCTCCATTCTGTGACTTCACACACCTCCGTTCTGACTTCACACACCTCCATTCTATGACTTCACACACCTCCATTCTGTGACTTCACACACCTCAATTCTGTGACTTCACACACCTCCCTTATGACTTCACACACCTCCATTCTATGACTTCACACACCTAGATTCTGTGACTTCACACACCTCCGTTCTGAGTTCACACACCTCAATTCTGTGACTTCACACACCTCCATTCTGACTTCACCCAGCTCCATTCAATGACTTCGCACACCTCCAATCTGACTTCACACAGCTCCACTCTATGCTTTAACACACCTCCATTCTATGATTTCACACACCTCCGTTCTGTGACTTAACACACCTCCATTCTGTGATTTCACACACCACCATTCTGTGTTCACACACCTCCATTCTGTGACTTCACACACCTCCATTCTGACGTCAAACTGCTCCATTCTATGACTTCACACTCCTCCATTCTGTGCCTTCACACACCTCCATTCTATGACTTAACACACCTTCATTCTTACTTCACAAACATCCATTCTGTGACTTCACACACCTCCATTCTATGACTTCACACACCTCCATTCTGACTTCACACACCTCCGTTCTATGACTTCACACAACTCCATTCTGACTTCAGACACCTCCATTCTATGAGGTCACACACGTGCATTGTGACATCACACACCTCCATTCTATGACTTCACACACCTCCATTCTAACTTCACACACCTCCATTCTGACTTCACAAACATCAATTCTGTGACTTCACACACCTCCATTCTTTGACTTCACACACCTCCATTGTGAGTTCACACACCTCCATTCTGAATTCACAAACATCAATTCTGTGACTTCACACACCTCCATTCTATGACTTCACACACCTCCATTCTGTGACTTCACACACCTCCATTCTATGACTTCACAAACCTCCATTCTGACTTCACACACCTCCATTCTGACTTCACAAACATCAATTCTGTGACTTCACACACCTCCATTCTATGACTTCATACGCCTCCATTCTATGACTTCACACACCTCCATTCTGTGACTTCACACACTTCCATTCTTTGACTTCACACACCTCCATTTTTTGACTTCACACATCTCCATTGTTAGTTCACACACCTCCATTCTATGATTTCACACACCTCCATTCTGACTTCACAAAGCTCCATTCTATGACTTCACACACCTCCATTCTGTGCCTTCACACATTTCCATTTTATGACTTAACACACCTTCATTCTTACTTCACAAACATTCATTCTATGACTTCACACACCTCCATTCTATGACTTCACACACCTCCAATCTATGACTTTACACACCTCCATTCTGTGACTTCACACACCTCAATTCTCTGACTTCACACACCTACATTATGACTTCACACACCTCCATTCTATGACTTCACACACCTCCATTCTGACTTCACACACCTCCATTCTATGACTTCCATACCTCCATTCTGTGACTTCACACACCACTATTCTATGACTTCACATACCTCCATTGTGACTTCACACACCTCCATTCTATGAGTTCACACACCTCCATTCTGACTTCACACACCTCCATTCTATGACTTCACACAACTCCATTCTGACTTCACACACCTCCATTCTGTGACTTCACACACCTCCATTCTGTGACTTCGCACACATACATTGTTTGACTTCACACACCTCCATTCTTTGACTTCACACACCTCCATTCCATGAATTCACACACCTCTACTCTATCAGTTCACACACATGCATTCTATGAGTTCACACACCACCATTTTGACTTCATACACCTCCATTCTATGACTTCACACACCTACACTCTTACTTCAGGAACATCCATTTTATGAATTCACCCACCTCCATTCTATGACTTCACAAACCTCCATTCTATGACTTCACACACCTCCATTCTATGACTTCACACACCTCCATTCTATGACTTCACACACCTCCATTCTATGACTTCACACACCTCAATTCTGTGACTTCACACACCTCCATTCTATGAGTTCGCACACCTGCATTGTGACTTCACACACCTCCATTCTATGACTTCACTCACCTCCATTCTGACTTCACACACCTCCATTCTGACTTCACAAACATCAATTCTGTGACTTCACACACCTCCATTCTTTGACTTCACACAACTCCATTGTGAGTACACACACCTCCATTCTGACTTCACAAACATCAATTCTGTGACTTCACACACCTCCATTCTATGACTTCACACACCTCCATTCTATGACTTCACACACCTCCATTCTATGACTTCATACGCCTCCATTCTATGACTTCACACACCTCCATTCTGTGACTTCACACACTTCCATTCTTTGACTTCACACACCTCCATTTTTTGACTTCACACATCTCCATTGTTAGTTCACACACCTCCATTCTATGACTTCACACACCTCCATTCTGACTTCACAAAGCTCCATTCTATGACTTCACACACCTCCATTCTGTGCCATCACACATTTCCATTTTATGACTTAACACACCTTCATTCTTACTTCACAAACATTCATTCTATGACTTCACACACCTCCATTCTATGACTTCACACACCTCCAATCTATGACTTTACACACCTCCATTCTGTGACTTCACACACCTCAATTCTGTGACTTCACACACCTACATTATGACTTCACACACCTCCATTCTATGACTTCACACACCTCCATTCTGACTTCACACACCTCCATTCTATGACTTCCACACCTCCATTCTGCGACTTCACACACCACTATTCTATGACTTCACATACCTCCATTGTGACTTCACACACCTCCATTCTATGAGTTCACACACCTCCATTCTGACTTCACACACCTCCATTCTATGACTTCACACAACTCCATTCTGACTTCACACACCTCCATTCTGTGACTTCACACACCTCCATTCTGTGACTTCGCACACCTACATTGTTTGAGTTCACACACCTCCATTCTTTGACTTCACACACCTCCATTCCATGACTTCACACACCTCTGCTCTATCAGTTCACACACATCCATTCTATGAGTTCACACACCACCATTTTGACTTCATACACCTCCATTCTATGACTTCACACCTCCATTCTTACTTCAGGAACATCCATTTTATGAATTCACCCACCTCCATTCTATGACTTCACAAACCTCCATTCTATGACTTCACACACCTCCATTCTATGACTTCACACACCTCCATTCTGTGACTTCACACACCTCCATTCTATGAGTTCACACACCTCCATTCTATGAGTTCACACACCTGCATTGTGACATCGACACCTCCATTATATGACTTCACTCACCTCCATTCTGACTTCACACACCTCCATTCTGACTTCACAAACATCAATTCTGTGACTTCACACACCTCCATTCTTTGACTTCACACAATTCCATTGTGAGTACAGACACCTGCATTCTGACTTCACAAACATCAATTCTGTGACTTCACACACATCCATTCTACGACTTCACACACCTCCATTCTATGACTTCACAAACTTCCATTCTGACTTCACACACGTCCATTCTGACTTCACAAACATCAATTCTGTGACTTTACACAACTCCATTCTCTGTCTTCACACACCTCCATTCTATGACTTCACACACCTCCATTCTATGACTTCACAAACTTCCATTCTTTGACTTCACACACCTCCATTCTTTGACTTCACACATCTCCATTGTGAGTTCACACACCTTCATTCTATGACTTCACACACCTCCATTCTGTGCCTTCACACATCTCCATTCTAGGACTTAACACACCTTCATTCTTACTTCACAAACATCCATTCTATGACTTCACACACCTCTATTCTATGACTTCTCACACCTCCATTCTATGACTTCACAAACTTCCATTCAGTGACTTCACACATCTCAATTCTGTGACTTCACACACCTACATTATGACCTCACACACCTCCATTCTATGACTTTACACACCTCCATTCTATGACTTCACACACCTCCATTCTGTGATTTCACACACCTCCATTCTGAGTTCAAACACCTCCGTTCTGTGACTTAACACACCTCCATTCTGTGACTTCACACACCACCATTCTGAGTTCACACACCTCAATTCTGTGACTTCACACACCTCCCTTATGACTTCACACACCTCCATTTTATGACTTCACACACTTCCATTCTATGACTTCACACACCTAGATTCTGTGACTTCACACACCTCCGTTCTGAGTTCACACACCTCAATTCTGTGACTTCACACACCTCCATTCTGACTTCACCAGGCTCCATTCAATGACTTCGCACACCTCCAATCTGACTTCACACAGCTCCACTCTATGCTTTCCCACACCTCCATTAAATGATTTCACACACCTCCATTCTATGACTTCACACACCTCCATTCTGTGATTTCACACAACTCCATTCTGAGTTGAAACACCTCCGTTCTGTGACTTAACACACCTCCATTCTGTGACTTCACACACCACCATTCTGAGTTCACACACCTCCATTCTATGACTTCACACACCTCCATTCTGTGACTTCACACACCTGCATTCTATGACTTAACACACCTTCATTCTTACTTCACAAACATCCATTCTATGACTTCACACACCTCCATTCTATGACTTCACACACCTCCATTCTATGACTTCACAAACCTCCATTCTATGACTTCACACACCTCAATTCTGTGACTTCACACACCTCCATTATGAATTCACACACATCCATTCTATGATTTCACACACCTCCATTCTATGACTTCACACACCTTCATTCTGTGACTTCACACACCTCCATTCTGAGTTCACACACCTCCATTCTGTGACTTCACTCAACTCTATTCTGACTTCACACAGCTCCATTCTATGACTTCACACACCTCCATTCTGTGACTTCACACACCTCCATTCTATGACTTCACATACCTCCATTGTGACTTCACCCAGCTCCATTCTATGAGTTCACACACCTCCATTCTGACTTCACACACCTCCATTCTATGACTTCACACACCTCCATTCTGACTTCACACACCTCCGTTCTATGACTTCACACAACTCCATTCTGACTTCAGACACCTCCATTCTCTGAGGTCACACACGTGCATTTTGACATCACACACCTCCATTCTATGACTTCACACACCTCCATTCTAACTTCACACACTTCCATTCTGACTTCACAAACATCAATTCTGTGACTTCACACACCTCCATTCTTTGACTTCACACACCTCCATTGTGAGTTCACACACCTCCATTCTGAATTCACAAACATCAATTCTGTGACTTCACACACCTCCATTCTATGACTTCACACACCTCCATTCTATGACTTCACACACCTCCATACTATGACTTCACAAACCTCCATTCTGACTTCACACACCTCCATTCTGACTTCACAAACATCAATTCTGTGACTTCACACACCTCCATTCTATGACTTCATACGCCTCCATTATATGACTTCACACACCTCCATTCTGTGACTTCACACACTTCCATTCTTTGACTTCACAAACCTCCATTTTTTGACTTCACACATCTCCATTGTTAGTTCACACACCTCCATTCTATGACTTCACACACCTCCATTCTGACTTCACAAAGCTCCATTCTATGACTTCACACACCTCCATTCTGTGCCATCACACATTTCCATTTTATGACTTAACACACCTTCATTCTTACTTCACAAACATTCATTCTATGACTTCACACACCTCCATTCTATGACTTCACACACCTCCAATCTATGACTTTACACACCTCCATTCTGTGACTTCACACACCTCAATTCTGTGACTTCACACACCTACATTATGACTTCACACACCTCCATTCTATGACTTCACACACCTCCATTCTGACTTCACACACCTCCATTCTATGACTTCCACACCTCCATTCTGCGACTTCACACACCACTATTCTATGACTTCACATACCTCCATTGTGACTTCACACACCTCCATTCTATGAGTTCACACACCTCCATTCTGACTTCACACACCTCCATTCTATGACTTCACACAACTCCATTCTGACTTCACACACCTCCATTCTGTGACTTCACACACCTCCATTCTGTGACTTCGCACACCTACATTGTTTGACTACACACACCTCCATTCTTTGACTTCACACACCTCCATTCCATGACTTCACACACCTCTGCTCTATCAGTTCACACACATCCATTCTATGAGTTCACACACCACTATTTTGACTTCATACACCTCCATTCTATGACTTCACACACCTACATTCTTACTTCAGGAACATCCATTTTATGAATTCACCCACCTCCATTCTATGACTTCACACACCTCCATTCTATGACTTCACACACCTCCATTCTATGACTTCACACACCTCCATTCTGTGACTTCACACACCTCCATTCTATGAGTTCACACACCTCCATTCTATGAGTTCACACACCTGCATTGTGACATCACACACCTCCATTCTATGACTTCACTCACCTCCATTCTGACTTCACACACCTCCATTCTGACTTCACAAATATCAATTCTGTGACTTCACACACCTCCATTCTTTGACTTCACACAACTCCATTGTGAGTACAGACACCTGCATTCTGACTTCACAAACATCAATTCTGTGACTTCACACACATCCATTCTACGACTTCACACACCTCCATTCTCTGACTTCACACACCTCCATTCTATGACTTCACACACCTCCATTCTATGACTTCACAAACTTCCATTCTTTGACTTCACACACCTCCATTCTTTGACTTCACACATCTCCATTGTGAGTTCACACACCTTCATTCTATGACTTCACACACCTCCATTCTGACTACACAGCTCCATTCTATGACTTCACACACCTCCATTCTGTGCCTTCACACATCTCCATTCTAGGACTTAACACACCTTCATTCTTACTTCACAAACATCCATTCTATGACTTCACACACCTCCATTCTATGACTTCTCACACCTCCATTCTATGACTTCACAAACTTCCATTCAGTGACTTCACACATCTCAATTCTGTGACTTCACACACCTACATTATGACCTCACACACCTCCATTCTATGACTTTACACACCTCCATTCTATGACTTCACACACCTCCATTCTGAGTTCACAAACCTCCATTCTGTGACTTAACGCACCTCCATTCTGTGACTTCACACACCTCCGTTCTGACTTTACACACCTCCATTCTATGACTTCACACACCTCCATTCTGTGACTTCACACACCTCAATTCTGTGACTTCACACACCTCCCTTATGACTTCACACACCTCCATTTTATGACTTCACACACCTCCATTCTATGACTTCACACACCTAGATTCTGTGACTTCACACACCTCCGTTCTGAGTTCACACACCTCAATTCTGTGACTTCAAACACCTCCATTCTGACTTCACCCAGCTCCATTCAATGACTTCGCACACCTCCAATCTGACTTCACACAGCTCCACTCTATGCTTTCCCACACCTCCATTCTGTGATTTCACACACCTCCATTCTGAGTCCAAACACCTCCGTTCTGTGACTTAACACAGCTCCATTCTGTGACTTCACCCACCACCATTCTGAGTTCACACACCTCCATTCTGTGACTTCACACACCTCCATTCTGACGTCAAACAGCTCCATTCTATGACTTCACACACCTCCATTCTGTGACTTCACACACCTCCATTCTATGACTTAACACACCTTCATTCTTACTTCACAAACATCCATTCTATGACTTCACACACCTCCATTCTATGACTTCACACACCTCCATTCTATGACTTCACAAACCTCCATTCTATGACTTCACACACCTCAATTCTGTGACTTCACACACCTCCATTATGAATTCACACACATCCATTCTATGACTTCACACAGCTCCATTCTATGACTTCACACACCTTCATTCTGTGACCTCACACACCTCCATTCTGAGTTCACACACCTCCATTCTGTGACTTCACACAACTCTATTCTGACTTCACACAGCTCCATTCTATGACTTCACACACCTCCATTCTGTGACTTCACACACCTCCATTCTATGACTTCACATACCTCCATTGTGACTTCACCCAGCTCCATTCTATGAGTTCACACACCTCCATTCTGACTTCACACACCTCCATTCTATGACTTCACACACCTCCATTCTGACTTCACACACCTCCGTTCTATGACTTCACACAACTCCATTCTGACTTCAGACACCTCCATTCTATGAGGTCACACACGTGCATTGTGACATCACACACCTCCATTCTATGACTTCACACACCTCCATTCTAACTTCACACACCTGCATTCTGACTTCACAAACATCAATTCTGTGACTTCACACACCTCCATTCTTTGACTTCACACACCTCCATTGTGAGTTCACACACCTCCATTCTGAATTCACAAACATCAATTCTGTGACTTCACACACCTCCATTCTATGACTTCACACACCTCCATTCTATGACTTCACACACCTCCATTCTATGACTTCACAAACCTCCATTCTGACTTCACACACCTCCATTCTGACTTCACAAACATCAATTCTGTGACTTCACACACCTCCATTCTATGACTTCATACGCCTCCATTCTATGACTTCACACACCTCCATTCTGTGACTTCACACACTTCCATTCTTTGACTTCACACACCTCCATTTTTTGACTTCACACATCTCCATTGTTAGTTCACACACCTCCATTCTATGACTTCACACATCTCCATTCTGACTTCACAAAGCTCCATTCTATGACTTCACACACCTCCATTCTAACTTCACACACCTGCATTCTGACTTCACAAACATCAATTCTGTGACTTCACACACCTCCATTCTTTGACTTCACACACCTCCATTGTGAGTTCACACACCTCCATTCTGAATTCACAAACATCAATTCTGTGACTTCACACACCTCCATTCTATGACTTCACACACCTCCATTCTATGACTTCACACACCTCCATTCTATGACTTCACAAACCTCCATTCTGACTTCACACACCTCCATTCTGACTTCACAAACATCAATTCTGTGACTTCACACACCTCCATTCTATGACTTCATACGCCTCCATTCTATGACTTCACACACCTCCATTCTGTGACTTCACACACTTCCATTCTTTGACTTCACACACCTCCATTTTTTGACTTCACACATCTCCATTGTTAGTTCACACACCTCCATTCTATGACTTCACACACCTCCATTCTGAGTTCACAAACCTCCATTCTGTGACTTAACGCACCTCCATTCTGTGACTTCACACACCTCCGTTCTGACTTTACACACCTCCATTCTATGACTTCACACACCTCCATTCTGTGACTTCACACACCTCAATTCTGTGACTTCACACACCTCCCTTATGACTTCACACACCTCCATTTTATGACTTCACACACCTCCATTCTATGACTTCACACACCTAGATTCTGTGACTTCACACACCTCCGTTCTGAGTTCACACACCTCAATTCTGTGACTTCAAACACCTCCATTCTGACTTCACCCAGCTCCATTCAATGACTTCGCACACCTCCAATCTGACTTCACACAGCTCCACTCTATGCTTTCCCACACCACCATTCTGTGATTTCACACACCTCCATTCTGAGTCCAAACACCTCCGTTCTGTGACTTAACACAGCTCCATTCTGTGACTTCACCCACCACCATTCTGAGTTCACACACCTCCATTCTGTGACTTCACACACCTCCATTCTGACGTCAAACAGCTCCATTCTATGACTTCACACACCTCCATTCTGTGACTTCACACACCTCCATTCTATGACTTAACACACCTTCATTCTTACTTCACAAACATCCATTCTATGACTTCACACACCTCCATTCTATGACTTCACACACCTCCATTCTATGACTTCACAAACCTCCATTCTATGACTTCACACACCTCAATTCTGTGACTTCACACACCTCCATTATGAATTCACACACATCCATTCTATGACTTCACACAGCTCCATTCTATGACTTCACACACCTTCATTCTGTGACCTCACACACCTCCATTCTGAGTTCACACACCTCCATTCTGTGACTTCACACAACTCTATTCTGACTTCACACAGCTCCATTCTATGACTTCACACACCTCCATTCTGTGACTTCACACACCTCCATTCTATGACTTCACATACCTCCATTGTGACTTCACCCAGCTCCATTCTATGAGTTCACACACCTCCATTCTGACTTCACACACCTCCATTCTATGACTTCACACACCTCCATTCTGACTTCACACACCTCCGTTCTATGACTTCACACAACTCCATTCTGACTTCAGACACCTCCATTCTATGAGGTCACACACGTGCATTGTGACATCACACACCTCCATTCTATGACTTCACACACCTCCATTCTAACTTCACACACCTGCATTCTGACTTCACAAACATCAATTCTGTGACTTCACACACCTCCATTCTTTGACTTCACACACCTCCATTGTGAGTTCACACACCTCCATTCTGAATTCACAAACATCAATTCTGTGACTTCACACACCTCCATTCTATGACTTCACACACCTCCATTCTATGACTTCACACACCTCCATTCTATGACTTCACAAACCTCCATTCTGACTTAACACACCTCCATTCTGACTTCACAAACATCAATTCTGTGACTTCACACACCTCCATTCTATGACTTCATACGCCTCCATTCTATGACTTCACACACCTCCATTCTGTGACTTCACACACTTCCATTCTTTGACTTCACACACCTCCATTTTTTGACTTCACACATCTCCATTGTTAGTTCACACACCTCCATTCTATGACTTCACACATCTCCATTCTGACTTCACAAAGCTCCATTCTATGACTTCACACACCTCCATTCTAACTTCCACACCTGCATTCTGACTTCACAAACATCAATTCTGTGACTTCACACACCTCCATTCTTTGACTTCACACACCTCCATTGTGAGTTCACACACCTCCATTCTGAATTCACAAACATCAATTCTGTGACTTCACACACCTCCATTCTATGACTTCACACACCTCCATTCTATGACTTCACACACCTCCATTCTATGACTTCACAAACCTCCATTCTGACTTCACACACCTCCATTCTGACTTCACAAACATCAATTCTGTGACTTCACACACCTCCATTCTATGACTTCATACGCCTCCATTCTATGACTTCACACACCTCCATTCTGTGACTTCACACACTTCCATTCTTTGACTTCACACACCTCCATTTTTTGACTTCACACATCTCCATTGTTAGTTCACACACCTCCATTCTATGACTTCACACACCTCCATTCTGACTTCACAAAGCTCCATTCTATGACTTCACACACCTCCATTCTGTGCCTTCACACATTTCCATTTTATGACTTAACACACCTTCATTCTTACTTCACAAACATTCATTCTATGACTTCACACACCTCCATTCTATGACTTCACACACCTTCAATCTATGACTTTACACACCTCCATTCTGTGACTTCACACACCTCAATTCTGTGACTTCACACACCTACATTATGACTTCACACACCTCCATTCTATGACTTCACACACCTCCATTCTGACTTCACACACCTCCATTCTATGACTTCCACACCTCCATTCTGTGACTTCACACACCACTATTCTATGACTTCACATACCTCCATTGTGACTTCACACACCTCCATTCTATGAGTTCACACACCTCCATTCTGACTTCACACACCTCCATTCTATGACTTCACACAACTCCATTCTGACTTCACACACCTCGATTCTGTGACTTCACACACCTCCATTCTGTGACTTCGCACACCTATATTTTTTGACTTCACACACCTCCATTCTTTGACTTCACACACCTCCATTCCATGACTTCACACTCCTCTACTCTATCAGTTCACACACATCCATTCTATGAGTTCACACACCACCATTTTGACTTCATACACCTCCATTCTATGACTTCACACACCTACATTCTTACCTCAGGAACATCCATTTTATGAATTCAACCACCTCCATTCTTTGACTTCACAAACCTCCATTCTATGACTTCACACACCTCCATTCTATGACTTCACACACCTCCATTCTATGACTTCACACACCTCCATTCTGTGACTTCACACACCTCCATTCTATGAGTTCACACACCTGAATTATGACTTCACACACCTCCATTCTATGACTTCACTCACCTCCATTCTGACTTCACACACCTCCATTCTGACTTCACAAACATCAATTCTGTGACTTCACACACCTCCATTCTTTGACTTCACACAACTCCATTGTGAGTACACACACCTCCATTCTGACTTCACAAACATCAATTTTGTGACTTCACACACCTCCATTCTATGACTTCACACACCTCCATTCTATGACTTCACACACCTAGATTCTGTGACTTCACACACCTCCGTTCTGAGTTCACACACCTCAAATCTGTGACTTCACACACCTCCATTCTGACTTCACCCAGCTCCATTCAATGACTTCGCACACCTCCAATCTGACTTCACACAGCTCCACTCTATGCTTTCCCACACCTCCATTCTATGATTTCACACACCTCCATTCTATGACTTCACACACCTCCATTCTGTGATTTCACACACCTCCATTCTGAGTTCAAACACCTCCGTTCTGTGACTTAACACACCTCCATTCTGTGACTTCACACGCCACCATTCTGAGTTCACACACCTCAATTCTGTGACTTCACACACCTCCCTTATGACTTCACACACCTCCATTTTATGACTTCACACACCTCCATTCTATGACTTCACACACCTAGATTCTGTGACTTCACACACCTCCGTTCTGAGTTCACACACCTCAATTCTGTGACTTCACACACCTCCATTCTGACTTCACCCAGCTCCATTCAATGACTTCGCACACCTCCAATCTGACTTCACACAGCTCCACTCTATGCTTTCCCACACCTCCATTAAATGATTTCACACACCTCCATTCTATGACTTCACACACCTCCATTCTGTGATTTCACACACCTCCATTCTGAGTTCAAACACCTCCGTTCTGTGACTTAACACACCTCCATTCTGTGACTTCACACACCACCATTCTGAGTTCACACACCTCCATTCTATGACTTCACACACCTCCATTCTGACGTCAAACAGCTCCATTCTATGACTTCACACACCTCCATTCTGTGACTTCACACACCTGCATTCTATGACTTAACACACCTTCATTCTTACTTCACAAACATCATTCTATGACTTCACACACCTCCATTCTATGACTTCACACACCTCCATTCTATGACTTCACAAACCTCCATTCTATGACTTCACACACCTCAATTCTGTGACTTTACACACCTCCATTATGTATTCACACACATCCATTCTATGATTTCACACACCTCCATTCTATGACTTCACACACCTTCATTCTGTGACTTCACACACCTCCATTCTGAGTTCACACACCTCCATTCTATGACTTCACACAACTCTATTCTGACTTCACAGAGCTCCATTCTATGACTTCACACACCTCCATTCTGTGACTTCACACACCTCCATTCTAACTTCACACACTTCCATTCTGACTTCACAAACATCAATTCTGTGACTTCACACACCTCCATTCTTTGACTTCACACACCTCCATTGTGAGTTCACACACCTCCATTCTGAATTCACAAACATCAATTCTGTGACTTCACACACCTCCATTCTATGACTTCACACACCTCCATTCTATGACTTCACACACCTCCATTCTATGACTTCACAAACCTCCATTCTGACTTCACACACCTCCATTCTGACTTAACAAACATCAATTCTGTGACTTCACACACCTCCATTCTATGACTTCATACGCCTCCATTCTATGACTTCACACACCTCCATTCTGTGACTTCACACACTTCCATTCTTTGACTTCACACACCTCCATTTTTTGACTTCACACATCTCCATTGTTAGTTCACACACCTCCATTCTATGACTTCACACACCTCCATTCTGACTTCACAAAGCTCCATTCTATGACTTCACACACCTCCATTCTGTGCCATCACACATTTCCATTTTATGACTTAACACACCTTCATTCTTACTTCACAAACATTCATTCTATGACTTCACACACCTCCATTCTATGACTTCACACACCTCCAATCTATGACTTTACACACCTCCATTCTGTGACTTCACACACCTCAATTCTGTGACTTCACACACCTACATTATGACTTCACACACCTCCATTCTATGACTTCACACACCTCCATTCTGACTTCACACACCTCCATTCTATGACTTCCACACCTCCATTCTGCGACTTCACACACCACTATTCTATGACTTCACATACCTCCATTGTGACTTCACACACCTCCATTCTATGAGTTCACACACCTCCATTCTGACTTCACACACCTCCATTCTATGACTTCACACAACTCCATTCTGACTTCACACACCTCCATTCTGTGACTTCACACACCTCCATTCTGTGACTTCGCACACCTACATTGTTTGAGTTCACACACCTCCATTCTTTGACTTCACACACCTCCATTCCATGACTTCACACACCTCTGCTCTATCAGTTCACACACATCCATTCTATGAGTTCACACACCACCATTTTGACTTCATACACCTCCATTCTATGACTTCACACCTACATTCTTACTTCAGGAACATCCATTTTATGAATTCACCCACCTCCATTCTATGACTTCACAAACCTCCATTCTATGACTTCACACACCTCCATTCTATGACTTCACACACCTCCATTCTGTGACTTCACACACCTCCATTCTATGAGTTCACACACCTCCATTCTATGAGTTCACACACCTGCATTGTGACATCACACACCTCCATTATATGACTTCACTCACCTCCATTCTGACTTCACACACCTCCATTCTGACTTCACAAACATCAATTCTGTGACTTCACACACCTCCATTCTTTGACTTCACACAATTCCATTGTGAGTACAGACACCTGCATTCTGACTTCACAAACATCAATTCTGTGACTTCACACACATCCATTCTACGACTTCACACACCTCCATTCTATGACTTCACAAACTTCCATTCTGACTTCACACACGTCCATTCTGACTTCACAAACATCAATTCTGTGACTTTACACAACTCCATTCTCTGACTTCACACACCTCCATTCTATGACTTCACACACCTCCATTCTATGACTTCACAAACTTCCATTCTTTGACTTCACACACCTCCATTCTTTGACTTCACACATCTCCATTGTGAGTTCACACACCTTCATTCTATGACTTCACACACCTCCATTCTGACTACACAGCTCCATTCTATGACTTCACACACCTCCATTCTGTGCCTTCACACATCTCCATTCTAGGACTTAACACACCTTCATTCTTACTTCACAAACATCCATTCTATGACTTCACACACCTCTATTCTATGACTTCTCACACCTCCATTCTATGAGTTCACACACCTGAATTATGACTTCACACACCTCCATTCTATGACTTCACTCACCTCCATTCTGACTTCACACACCTCCATTCTGACTTCACAAACATCAATTCTGTGACTTCACACACCTCCATTCTTTGACTTCACACAACTCCATTGTGAGTACACACACCTCCATTCTGACTTCACAAACATCAATTTTGTGACTTCACACACCTCCATTCTATGACTTCACACACCTCCATTCTATGACTTCACACACCTAGATTCTGTGACTTCACACACCTCCGTTCTGAGTTCACACACCTCAAATCTGTGACTTCACACACCTCCATTCTGACTTCACCCAGCTCCATTCAATGACTTCGCACACCTCCAATCTGACTTCACACAGCTCCACTCTATGCTTTCCCACACCTCCATTCTATGATTTCACACACCTCCATTCTATGACTTCACACACCTCCATTCTGTGATTTCACACACCTCCATTCTGAGTTCAAACACCTCCGTTCTGTGACTTAACACACCTCCATTCTGTGACTTCACACGCCACCATTCTGAGTTCACACACCTCAATTCTGTGACTTCACACACCTCCCTTATGACTTCACACACCTCCATTTTATGACTTCACACACCTCCATTCTATGACTTCACACACCTAGATTCTGTGACTTCACACACCTCCGTTCTGAGTTCACACACCTCAATTCTGTGACTTCACACACCTCCATTCTGACTTCACCCAGCTCCATTCAATGACTTCGCACACCTCCAATCTGACTTCACACAGCTCCACTCTATGCTTTCCCACACCTCCATTAAATGATTTCACACACCTCCATTCTATGACTTCACACACCTCCATTCTGTGATTTCACACACCTCCATTCTGAGTTCAAACACCTCCGTTCTGTGACTTAACACACCTCCATTCTGTGACTTCACACACCACCATTCTGAGTTCACACACCTCCATTCTATGACTTCACACACCTCCATTCTGACGTCAAACAGCTCCATTCTATGACTTCACACACCTCCATTCTGTGACTTCACACACCTGCATTCTATGACTTAACACACCTTCATTCTTACTTCACAAACATCATTCTATGACTTCACACACCTCCATTCTATGACTTCACACACCTCCATTCTATGACTTCACAAACCTCCATTCTATGACTTCACACACCTCAATTCTGTGACTTTACACACCTCCATTATGTATTCACACACATCCATTCTATGATTTCACACACCTCCATTCTATGACTTCACACACCTTCATTCTGTGACTTCACACACCTCCATTCTGAGTTCACACACCTCCATTCTATGACTTCACACAACTCTATTCTGACTTCACACAGCTCCATTCTATGACTTCACACACCTCCATTCTGTGACTTCACACACCTCCATTCTAACTTCACACACTTCCATTCTGACTTCACAAACATCAATTCTGTGACTTCACACACCTCCATTCTTTGACTTCACACACCTCCATTGTGAGTTCACACACCTCCATTCTGAATTCACAAACATCAATTCTGTGACTTCACACACCTCCATTCTATGACTTCACACACCTCCATTCTATGACTTCACACACCTCCATTCTATGACTTCACAAACCTCCATTCTGACTTCACACACCTCCATTCTGACTTAACAAACATCAATTCTGTGACTTCACACACCTCCATTCTATGACTTCATACGCCTCCATTCTATGACTTCACACACCTCCATTCTGTGACTTCACACACTTCCATTCTTTGACTTCACACACCTCCATTTTTTGACTTCACACATCTCCATTGTTAGTTCACACACCTCCATTCTATGACTTCACACACCTCCATTCTGACTTCACAAAGCTCCATTCTATGACTTCACACACCTTCATTCTGTGCCATCACACATTTCCATTTTATGACTTAACACACCTTCATTCTTACTTCACAAACATTCATTCTATGACTTCACACACCTCCATTCTATGACTTCACACACCTCCAATCTATGACTTTACACACCTCCATTCTGTGACTTCACACACCTCAATTCTGTGACTTCACACACCTACATTATGACTTCACACACCTCCATTCTATGACTTCACACACCTCCATTCTGACTTCACACACCTCCATTCTATGACTTCCACACCTCCATTCTGCGACTTCACACACCACTATTCTATGACTTCACATACCTCCATTGTGACTTCACACACCTCCATTCTATGAGTTCACACACCTCCATTCTGACTTCACACACCTCCATTCTATGACTTCACACAACTCCATTCTGACTTCACACACCTCCATTCTGTGACTTCACACACCTCCATTCTGTGACTTCGCACACCTACATTGTTTGAGTTCACACACCTCCATTCTTTGACTTCACACACCTCCATTCCATGACTTCACACACCTCTGCTCTATCAGTTCACACACATCCATTCTATGAGTTCACACACCACCATTTTGACTTCATACACCTCCATTCTATGACTTCACACCTACATTCTTACTTCAGGAACATCCATTTTATGAATTCACCCACCTCCATTCTATGACTTCACAAACCTCCATTCTATGACTTCACACACCTCCATTCTATGACTTCACACACCTCCATTCTGTGACTTCACACACCTCCATTCTATGAGTTCACACACCTCCATTCTATGAGTTCACACACCTGCATTGTGACATCACACACCTCCATTATATGACTTCACTCACCTCCATTCTGACTTCACACACCTCCATTCTGACTTCACAAACATCAATTCTGTGACTTCACACACCTCCATTCTTTGACTTCACACAATTCCATTGTGAGTACAGACACCTGCATTCTGACTTCACAAACATCAATTCTGTGACTTCACACACATCCATTCTACGACTTCACACACCTCCATTCTATGACTTCACAAACTTCCATTCTGACTTCACACACGTCCATTCTGACTTCACAAACATCAATTCTGTGACTTTACACAACTCCATTCTCTGACTTCACACACCTCCATTCTATGACTTCACACACCTCCATTCTATGACTTCACAAACTTCCATTCTTTGACTTCACACACCTCCATTCTTTGACTTCACACATCTCCATTGTGAGTTCACACACCTTCATTCTATGACTTCACACACCTCCATTCTGACTACACAGCTCCATTCTATGACTTCACACACCTCCATTCTGTGCCTTCACACATCTCCATTCTAGGACTTAACACACCTTCATTCTTACTTCACAAACATCCATTCTATGACTTCACACACCTCTATTCTATGACTTCTCACACCTCCATTCTATGACTTCACAAACTTCCATTCAGTGACTTCACACATCTCAATTCTGTGACTTCACACACCTACATTATGACCTCACACACCTCCATTCTATGACTTTACACACCTCCATTCTATGACTTCACACACCTCCATTCTGTGATTTCACACACCTCCATTCTGAGTTCAAACACCTCCGTTCTGTGACTTAACACACCTCCATTCTGTGACTTCACACACCACCATTCTGAGTTCACACACCTCAATTCTGTGACTTCACACACCTCCCTTATGACTTCACACACCTCCATTTTATGACTTCACACACCTCCATTCTATGACTTCACACACCTAGATTCTGTGACTTCACACACCTCCGTTCTGAGTTCACACACCTCAATTCTGTGACTTCACACACCTCCATTCTGACTTCACCCAGCTCCATTCAATGACTTCGCACACCTCCAATCTGACTTCACACAGCTCCACTCTATGCTTTCCCACACCTCCATTAAATGATTTCACACACCTCCATTCTATGACTTCACACACCTCCATTCTGTGATTTCACACAACTCCATTCTGAGTTGAAACACCTCCGTTCTGTGACTTAACACACCTCCATTCTGTGACTTCACACACCACCATTCTGAGTTCACACACCTCCATTCTATGACTTCACACACCTCCATTCTGTGACTTCACACACCTGCATTCTATGACTTAACACACCTTCATTCTTACTTCACAAACATCCATTCTATGACTTCACACACCTCCATTCTATGACTTCACACACCTCCATTCTATGACTTCACAAACCTCCATTCTATGACTTCACACCTCAATTCTGTGACTTCACACACCTCCATTATGAATTCACACACATCCATTCTATGATTTCACACACCTCCATTCTATGACTTCACACACCTTCATTCTGTGACTTCACACACCTCCATTCTGAGTTCACACACCTCCATTCTGTGACTTCACTCAACTCTATTCTGACTTCACACAGCTCCATTCTATGACTTCACACACCTCCATTCTGTGACTTCACACACCTCCATTCTATGACTTCACATACCTCCATTGTGACTTCACCCAGCTCCATTCTATGAGTTCACACACCTCCATTCTGACTTCACACACCTCCATTCTATGACTTCACACACCTCCATTCTGACTTCACACACCTCCGTTCTATGACTTCACACAACTCCATTCTGACTTCAGACACCTCCATTCTCTGAGGTCACACACGTGCATTTTGACATCACACACCTCCATTCTATGACTTCACACACCTCCATTCTAACTTCACACACTTCCATTCTGACTTCACAAACATCAATTCTGTGACTTCACACACCTCCATTCTTTGACTTCACACACCTCCATTGTGAGTTCACACACCTCCATTCTGAATTCACAAACATCAATTCTGTGACTTCACACACCTCCATTCTATGACTTCACACACCTCCATTCTATGACTTCACACACCTCCATTCTATGACTTCACAAACCTCCATTCTGACTTCACACACCTCCATTCTGACTTCACAAACATCAATTCTGTGACTTCACACACCTCCATTCTATGACTTCATACGCCTCCATTCTATGACTTCACACACCTCCATTCTGTGACTTCACACACTTCCATTCTTTGACTTCACAAACCTCCATTTTTTGACTTCACACATCTCCATTGTTAGTTCACACACCTCCATTCTATGACTTCACACACCTCCATTCTGACTTCACAAAGCTCCATTCTATGACTTCACACACCTCCATTCTGTGCCATCACACATTTCCATTTTATGACTTAACACACCTTCATTCTTACTTCACAAACATTCATTCTATGACTTCACACACCTCCATTCTATGACTTCACACACCTCCAATCTATGACTTACACACCTCCATTCTGTGACTTCACACACCTCAATTCTGTGACTTCACACACCTACATTATGACTTCACACACCTCCATTCTATGACTTCACACACCTCCATTCTGACTTCACACACCTCCATTCTATGACTTCCACACCTCCATTCTGCGACTTCACACACCACTATTCTATGACTTCACATACCTCCATTGTGACTTCACACACCTCCATTCTATGAGTTCACACACCTCCATTCTGACTTCACACACCTCCATTCTATGACTTCACACAACTCCATTCTGACTTCACACACCTCCATTCTGTGACTTCACACACCTCCATTCTGTGACTTCGCACACCTACATTGTTTGACTTCACACACCTCCATTCTTTGACTTCACACACCTCCATTCCATGACTTCACACACCTCTGCTCTATCAGTTCACACACATCCATTCTATGAGTCCACACACCACTATTTTGACTTCATACACCTCCATTCTATGACTTCACACACCTACATTCTTACTTCAGGAACATCCATTTTATGAATTCACCCACCTCCATTCTATGACTTCACACACCTCCATTCTATGACTTCACACACCTCCATTCTATGACTTCACACACCTCCATTCTGTGACTTCACACACCTCCATTCTATGAGTTCACACACCTCCATTCTATGAGTTCACACACCTGCATTGTGACATCACACACCTCCATTCTATGACTTCACTCACCTCCATTCTGACTTCACACACCTCCATTCTGACTTCACAAACATCAATTCTGTGACTTCACACACCTCCATTCTTTGACTTCACACAACTCCATTGTGAGTACAGACACCTGCATTCTGACTTCACAAACATCAATTCTGTGACTTCACACACATCCATTCTACGACTTCACACACCTCCATTCTCTGACTTCACACACCTCCATTCTATGACTTCACACACCTCCATTCTATGACTTCACAAACTTCCATTCTTTGACTTCACACACCTCCATTCTTTGACTTCACACATCTCCATTGTGAGTTCACACACCTTCATTCTATGACTTCACACACCTCCATTCTGACTACACAGCTCCATTCTATGACTTCACACACCTCCATTCTGTGCCTTCACACATCTCCATTCTAGGACTTAACACACCTTCATTCTTACTTCACAAACATCCATTCTATGACTTCACACACCTCCATTCTATGACTTCTCACACCTCCATTCTATGACTTCACAAACTTCCATTCAGTGACTTCACACATCTCAATTCTGTGACTTCACACACCTACATTATGACCTCACACACCTCCATTCTATGACTTTACACACCTCCATTCTATGACTTCACACACCTCCATTCTGAGTTCACAAACCTCCATTCTGTGACTTAACGCACCTCCATTCTGTGACTTCACACACCTCCGTTCTGACTTTACACACCTCCATTCTATGACTTCACACACCTCCATTCTGTGACTTCACACACCTCAATTCTGTGACTTCACACACCTCCCTTATGACTTCACACACCTCCATTTTATGACTTCACACACCTCCATTCTATGACTTCACACACCTAGATTCTGTGACTTCACACACCTCCGTTCTGAGTTCACACACCTCAATTCTGTGACTTCAAACACCTCCATTCTGACTTCACCCAGCTCCATTCAATGACTTCGCACACCTCCAATCTGACTTCACACAGCTCCACTCTATGCTTTCCCACACCTCCATTCTGTGATTTCACACACCTCCATTCTGAGTCCAAACACCTCCGTTCTGTGACTTAACACAGCTCCATTCTGTGACTTCACACACCACCATTCTGAGTTCACACACCTCCATTCTGTGACTTCACACACCTCCATTCTGACGTCAAACAGCTCCATTCTATGACTTCACACACCTCCATTCTGTGACTTCACACACCTCCATTCTATGACTTAACACACCTTCATTCTTACTTCACAAACATCCATTCTATGACTTCACACACCTCCATTCTATGACTTCACACACCTCCATTCTATGACTTCACAAACCTCCATTCTATGACTTCACACACCTCAATTCTGTGACTTCACACACCTCCATTATGAATTCACACACATCCATTCTATGACTTCACACAGCTCCATTCTATGACTTCACACACCTTCATTCTGTGACCTCACACACCTCCATTCTGAGTTCACACACCTCCATTCTGTGACTTCACACAACTCTATTCTGACTTCACACAGCTCCATTCTATGACTTCACACACCTCCATTCTGTGACTTCACACACCTCCATTCTATGACTTCACATACCTCCATTGTGACTTCACCCAGCTCCATTCTATGAGTTCACACACCTCCATTCTGACTTCACACACCTCCATTCTATGACTTCACACACCTCCATTCTGACTTCACACACCTCCGTTCTATGACTTCACACAACTCCATTCTGACTTCAGACACCTCCATTCTATGAGGTCACACACGTGCATTGTGACATCACACACCTCCATTCTATGACTTCACACACCTCCATTCTAACTTCACACACCTGCATTCTGACTTCACAAACATCAATTCTGTGACTTCACACACCTCCATTCTTTGACTTCACACACCTCCATTGTGAGTTCACACACCTCCATTCTGAATTCACAAACATCAATTCTGTGACTTCACACACCTCCATTCTATGACTTCACACACCTCCATTCTATGACTTCACACACCTCCATTCTATGACTTCACAAACCTCCATTCTGACTTCACACACCTCCATTCTGACTTCACAAACATCAATTCTGTGACTTCACACACCTCCATTCTATGACTTCATACGCCTCCATTCTATGACTTCACACACCTCCATTCTGTGACTTCACACACTTCCATTCTTTGACTTCACACACCTCCATTTTTTGACTTCACACATCTCCATTGTTAGTTCACACACCTCCATTCTATGACTTCACACATCTCCATTCTGACTTCACAAAGCTCCATTCTATGACTTCACACACCTCCATTCTAACTTCACACACCTGCATTCTGACTTCACAAACATCAATTCTGTGACTTCACACACCTCCATTCTTTGACTTCACACACCTCCATTGTGAGTTCACACACCTCCATTCTGAATTCACAAACATCAATTCTGTGACTTCACACACCTCCATTCTATGACTTCACACACCTCCATTCTATGACTTCACACACCTCCATTCTATGACTTCACAAACCTCCATTCTGACTTCACACACCTCCATTCTGACTTCACAAACATCAATTCTGTGACTTCACACACCTCCATTCTATGACTTCATACGCCTCCATTCTATGACTTCACACACCTCCATTCTGTGACTTCACACACTTCCATTCTTTGACTTCACACACCTCCATTTTTTGACTTCACACATCTCCATTGTTAGTTCACACACCTCCATTCTATGACTTCACACACCTCCATTC